>CARXXK010000005.1:24160829-24344173 GCA_949089665.1 Macrosiphum euphorbiae | reverse complement strand
TTTCTCTGTCTTACAAGAGAGTAACATAGGAAATTTAAGCTCAGCATAAAACATTAAGCTTTTCTAGTTTAAAAATTAGAATGAATCGACCTATTATTATATTTTTAGTTATGAGCTTTTTTAATTAACGCTATATTATATACGCAAACTTGCTAAAAAATTTAACTACAGTAAAACTCCTATAAAACAAAGATAATTTTCTTACCATCAAGTTTCATTCACTCTAAATTTAAACTAACAAAGTCAAACGTGATCTGCTGAGCTTAAATGTGCTGTTACATAATTGTAAGACGGAGACAACAAATGCCCGTGTTACATCCTCTTAATTATTAAAACTGGCAGTTCAAATAATTTGATTGAAACACACATCCCACTCCTTCCAAATGAACACCCTTTCAAATGACTGTGAAACTAATTAAATGTACATAATTTAATGATATTCCTGTGTTTAGTAAAATTATAGCAGAAGGACTCAGAAGTATACACTATTATTTCACCCACCTACCCACCCAACTTTCAAGGCAGTTATTAAATTGAACTAGAAATCAAAATTGAAAAAGGTTTTAATTTGTAAAATATTTTGATTATTATATTGCAACAAATATTTCATCAGTCATTACTATAATATTGTTATTTCATAAATAAAAATAAGTGGATTAACTTATAAAAATATAGGTAACTCACTTGTAAATACCCTCAATAAGAATTTTTTTGAAAAATGTTTAAGTTTATTTTTTAATTCTCCTTTTTCTGTTTCTAGTGAATCAATATCTGCTTGCAAATGGTCCATCGTTTCTTCTTATTCTTTTGACTTTCTTTTTAATTGCTGTTGTGTTTCATCCAATTAATATAAAGTAAGTACAGCTAAACTTTCCAATGCTTGTCCTTTTCCTTTGACACACTTTAAAATAAATATGACTTAGGTATAAATAAAAATAAAATGTTTGCTATTAATACTATTTAAAACCTCTCTAATATTAGCATTTGCCATATCTAATTCTTTAAGTAATTGCATTTCCAACTCTGTAGTATCTTCTCGGAGTTGATCATTAATATCTTGTATCGCTTCTAGATCAGTCACTGCTTTCTCCAATTCTAATTTCAAATTCAATTTCTGTTAACCCAGAAGCTCAACTAATTTCTCTACTCCTAAAGCTGCATCAACCTAAAATATAATAATATATTAATACTTGGAAACTATCTATTTAAAAATTAATATAAAACCTGATCATGCAAATCCTTAACTTGAGATGCTAGTTCTTCAACTCTAGCTGTTAAATTTTCATTAGACTTTTTTTAATGCTGAATGAGATTCCAACATTTTGATTTTAAATTCTGCAGCTTGAACCAGCTGCAATTTCATCATATCAATATCATTTCAGGCAGTACATAATCATTAAATGATCTATCACGTCCAATTGTATACAAATGATAACAAATAACAGGTCTTACACGACCTGCTCTACTACGACATTGTCTACAATTAGCTAAGCTCACCCATTCTTCATTAAGAGGTCCAATGTTATTTTCTGCATCGAATCCTTTTAATTTCATCAGGCCATTATTAATAACATAAACTACATCGTCTGTGGTAACTGAAGTCTCTGCTATGTTTGTGGATAATATGATCTTACAAACACCTGTTATAATGCTAACATTAGACAACAATGCTTTAAAGAATTTTTATATTTAATGCTTACCCCGAGGCGACGATTCAAATTTAGATTTTTGAGATACAGTAGGTAACATGGAATGCAAAGGAATCAGTATGTACCGAGCTACAAAATAAAAATTATATTTATAAACAGATATCAACATTTTTATGAGATTCTACATTTATACAATATACTTTACATGTATTACCAAAGCCTTAGTCTTTTAAAATTTTAGTCAGTTTTGATATTTGATCCCATCCAAAAAGAAACACAAGTATTGCACCATCATCTTTATTGTTGCTTACTGTGAAAATTTAGTTAAAAATAAATGTAATATTAATAAACAATTCATATTAACCTATGCCAATAATTAAGGTGTACAACTTATTAGTTTGTACCTATATGAAATTTTAGATGTTCACATACTTCAATCAGTGGCGTCATTTCAGTTTTCAATAGAGGGGGGCAAAGGTTTTGACCGGCCCGAATAGGTAAAAAAAAACCGCTCGCTTCGCTCGTTATATTATCTACATTTTTTTATGCAACCCTTTTTATTAACTAGGTAATATCATTTTTAAATAGAAGGTGGCAGATATTTTATAAAAAACAATTGTACACCTACATCAATTAAAACTTAAAAGTCTACAAACATAATATAGCATATTAGCATATTATATTTATTGATAAACAAAAATATTAGTAGCTTATTAAAGGATATCTTCTTTTTTTTATTTTATGAAAATATATCAACTGCATCATCTATAAATCAATTTTACCTGATTCATCACTTATCACCTATACTCTATATGTCTACGATATATTTTCAAATTAATATAATTTTAAATTATAATATTTATTTATTTTTTATTGCTTGCTTAGTGCTTACTGGTTTAAGTTTTGTATTTTTATTAAACATACCAGAAATTGTTTTCGATTCTTGAGCGGTTTGCGGTAATTTTATATTTTTAACCACACCACCCATTTACTTTTTTTTAAGTCATATTTTGCTCAAATTGAAAGATTAATGTAAACACGCGTCACGAAAAAATAAATTTTAATTTAGTTAGGATAAGGTACACTACAGGGCCAGATTGACCCGGCGAGTTACCGATGTAAAACTCAGCGGGCCGTGACAATTTTGGGCCGTTCAAGTCATGAGGGGCCGCATTGACTAAAAATATGTTAAGAGTTTAAAAGTTGTAGAAATGGAGACTATAAAATAAAATAACTATGCACGGAATAAGAGCGTACCCAAGGGCCGCCAGTTTTTAAGTGGGTTGGTAAAGTACGGAAAACTCGGTGGGCCGAATTTGTCCAACCCGGCCCTGGCTACACAACACAATACGCAGAATGGTTGAATAGTTTACCATACACGAGTGTCGCAACTCGTAAGTTAACTGCGTATGAAGTCTGGTATCAATGGACAATGATAATTAATAAGAGTGCCAATCGGTTGTTGTTTTTAGAATTTGTATTAATTTTAGATTTTAGAAATAAAACTATACGGGATTACGATACTCATTAATCATTATTATTATTGTTATACACTCACACAAACAAACATACCTACATACAATGTGTACGTCCCCGCATACGTCTAAATATAAATATATTCCAACTATCAATTATTAGAAAAAATGTATCATAGTGACAATAATTTCTGAGTACATGGGTAGTATAATATTTTCTGAAAATATTATAATATAAAATAGACATGTTTTTGCGCTGATAAAAAATAATAATGGTAAAACGGCAAAAACTGGTCACCGGCCCTTCGGGCCGCTTTTAAATCAGACAGGGGCAAATGCCCACCTTGCCCCCCCCCAAATGACGCCACTGACTTCAATAGAACTTTATTTTGTATCAACTTACCACTTAATCGCAATGTCCCAAAATACAGATCCAATTGTCATCACAATCAGATCAATAGTGACGAGTTCTAAAATATACTGAAGTCAAAACTAGTTATGTGTTTCTTTGCAATTTAAATATGTTGAGGCCCTTTGTGTTATTGAATTGGGTTGTTTCTCAGCAAAATTGTATTGCCTAAAAATTAAAGCTTTGTTAAAAATATGTCAGTGCACCATTTGTTTCTCTTTTTGAATAACGAGCAACTATCATATGATCAATGATACTATTCTGTGTTAAATTGTTGTACTCATTTCTATTGTTATTACCAAATTGAATTTCATATTCGTCACTCCCAGAAATATATGAATTATCATCATCAATGGCACTATTCTGTGAAAGAAAAAAAAATGTTTATATACATACTTAAAATATTAAATGTATGGAATATTAAGCAGGTAATAATACATCATTTTGGTTTTCTTGTTCTACTTCAAATAATATATTTTGATTCTCCAGTTTTACTTCATATGATATATTTTGGTCAAGTACATAGTTATTTTGAGTAAAGTATTGATTCTCATATTTGTCACTTCCAGAAATATATGAAATATCATCATCGATGGCACTATTCTGTGAAAGAAAAAATATGTTTATACATACTTGAAATATTAAATGTATGGAAAATTTGTAAAATCTAAAATTAAGAAATGTTAGTTAATTACCTTATCTCTTTTGGAATATGAAGCATGTAATAATACATCATTTTGGTTCTCTTGTTCTACTTCAAATAATATATTTTGATTCTCCAGTTCTACTTCATATGATATATTTTGGTCAACTACATAGTTATTTTGAGGTAAGATTTGATTTTCATATTTGCCACTTCCAGAACTGTATGAATTATCATGATAGATGATACTATTCTGTGAAAAAAACATATTTTATACATAGGTAGTTATAAATGTTAAATATATGGAAAATGTTTAAATGTAAATAGGAAAACCTGTAAAATCTAAAATTAAGAAAGATTAATTAATCACCTCATTTCTTATGGAATATGAAGCAGGTATTAATTCATCATTTTGCTTCTTTTTTTCTACTTCTAATAATATATTTTGCTTCTCCTGTAGTACTACTTCATTTAATATATTATTTTGGTCAATTATAGAATTGTTTTGAGGTAAATTTTGTAGACAATATTTGTCTAATACCATAACTTTATGATTTGCATATGCATAGTCTGCACTCTACAACACATAATATTGTTAATGTTAATAGGTACCTACTTAACATATTAATTCATGAATTGAGTAAATTAAATAGATACTTACATTTTTAGTTGGAACTCTGTGCTCTGTGGCCATATTCAACATTTTCCTTGTACGACTATTCATTTTATGTATACTTGAGGATTGTCATTAGATTATAATAATATATTTAAACAATATGAGTTTAAAGAACTAGACAAATTCCATCAGGCATCGATAAACGAACAAGCAGAAAAACCGAAAAACTACGTACCTTATCACAGAATAATATTGTATTTCTATTTCTGGTATTAAAGTATTAAACTGCACCAAATATAAATATTATAAAATATTACTCAAATATAGTGTTACCAACATAATATGTTGTAGTTATAACTTGTAACTATATATAATTTTAGGATTGATCACGATTAAACAAAAAATTGACCTATAATAGGTACCTATAATAAATTCCAAACTAATCATATCACGTGATCCATTAGATACTTATAACGCGTTATACATCAACAAATACCGTGATACTATCATAGATATATAATAGTACACTTTAGAAGTTACAAGTACCCACGAATAATATTATTCAATCACAACAAAATAACTAAAATAGTTATTCTAGGTTTTTTAATATGTAATTTCGTCCAAATTTTAATTTAAAATGTCTGTAAAAAATAAGTGTGTTCATATATTTTTTAGATTTTTTGGTTACAGTTTGAACTATTTACGAGAACCTTTGTGTTGAATTTGCAATCCTTAGCTATAAAAACTGAACATTTTATAATTTATTAATTACAATGATTGATAATTTTCGAGATTTTGATAAATTTTGTCAAAATTTGATCTTTAAATGCTTATAAAAAAAAACTGTACTTATGTATTTTTAATATTTTTCAACTGCTATTGTAACAATATATCAGGAGCCTTGTATTAAATTTTTACACTTTTGGCCCAACAGATAAAACTTTATTGATATTTATAGAAAAAAAAACTAAAAAAATTGAAAGCTGTAAATGTCCATAAACATCTCAAAAAGAGTCAAAATATTTTCAAAATTGTATGGTGTATAGAAAATGCTAATTTAAACATTGAGTGAAATTTTCATGTATCTACAGTTGTTCGTTTTTGAATTGCAACAAAATAAGGAAATCGCTACATGAGTAATCGAGTGAATATCCAATGTTGTAAAAATTTGAATTTCAAACGCTCATAAAAATTTAACTTGACTGTCCGGTAGAGATTTTTTTATTGATAAAGGTAGATAATCTTATAAGGAATCTTGTGTTTCATTTTCAAATCTTAGATTTAAAAAGAAAAATTTTTACGAATTCTTAACTCAAAATAGTTTGCTAATTTTCGTGATTTTTCCATATTTTGTAAATTTTTGAACTTTAAATGCTTATAAAAAAAAATTGTGACTAAGGATTTTTAATATTTTTCATCTGCCTTTAAAATAACATATTAGGAGCCTTCTATTAAATTTTCAAGCTTTCGCAACCAACAAATAAAATTTTATTGATATTTCTAGAAAAAAAACTAAAAAAAAATGAAAAATGAAAATGTCCCTAAACAGTTAAAATAAATCAAAATATTTTGAAAATGTTATCGTGTATAGAAAATGCAAATATAAACAACCAGTGAAAATTTCATGTATCTAACGTCATTTGTTTTAAAGTTACACCAAAAACCAAATTCATTTTTTGGAAAATCGATTTTGCGTAAAAATTCCCGTTTTTCCTTAATTTTTATGTTGTTTTTTCCCGGCGCTTGTGAAAACTACTGGAAAATGTTTACTTTTGACCCCCCAAAGTACCAACTAGATTCACTTTCCTATCAGAAAAGGTACTATTGAAGAAAATCGAAGCACTTTTACTGTCCCAAAACGTGATGATAGACACAAAAATATAAAAATATAAAAACACACATCATTGTAAAACCAATACATTCATCGCTCCGCTCAGAATCTAAAATGTGAAATATAAGTTTTGGTAGTATTTATTTAATTTTAATTTGAAAGCGTTGTTGTAAAAAACTCAAAATTTCAATTAAATTCTAATTCATGCCATAATAATATTATAAAATTAAAATTAATTAATTAAACTTACTGTAGGTACTTTTTAAATAATGTACCTGTACTTTTGGTTGTTATCTTTTTGTGAAGCTCTCGTATATAATTGCCACCTGTATTAAATGATACTACAGCAGTACAGCAGTATATATTCTAGTGGTGTACGACTGTTTTTGAGAAAAATTAATTCGTTTACCGCCTATGTATAAGCATTAATGACACTATTAAACTGTTCGCAGATGTTGTTACTTGTTATCAACATCAAGTAATAAACTTTTTGCATTATCAGCAACACGTCTAAGTGCAGTTGTCATTTCTTTCATCAAACCACTTTGCATTACTTCGTCGATCAAATTCAGTTAGTATAACTTTCTTCCAGTGCAAAAATATCGGGCACAATTAGAGTGTTTGCCAAAATATATGGTATGGACTATTTAAAATATCCTTTCGCAAATTATATTCAATTTATAATATGTACCACTTTACCTGGTTGTGGCTTAGATTGTCTACATTGAATGATTTCTGTTAATTGTTATAAATGGTTTTTTGAGTACCTACCTATTTCTTTTTTTATCATACCCAAATTGTTCGATAATTCAAGTAATACGGCCTATTTAAATAGTTTACAGCAAAACTACCTATTATAAAAGTTTTAGAGAAGAATTTTTTCAACAATTGAAATAAGCTCGATTTTTATATTTTTATTAATAAGTTAAATAATTAATCGATAAAAAGTAAAAAAAAAAATGTTAATTTACCATGCGATATTGGACGATTGGAATACGATATCAAAAATCGGATTTATTACGATTGTTAAAAAAATTCTCCTCTACCACTTTTATAATAGGTATTTTTACTGTAAACCTCTTCAATAAGCCGTATTAATTGAAGAACAAAAGTAGTTTTTATTTGTATAAAATTCGGATAAGAAGAGTTTGGCCTAGTGAACAAAATATGGTTTCGTAATTCAAGTAATACGGCTTATTGAAGCAGTTTACAGTAAAAATACCTATTATAAAAGTTGGAGAGAAGAATTTTTTTAATAATCGAAATAAGCCCGATTTTTATATTTTTATTAATGAGTTAAATAATTAATCGATAAAAAGTAAAAAAAAAAAATTGTTAATTTATCATGCGATATTGGACGATTGGAATACAATATCAAAAATCGGATTCCTTACGATTGTTAAAAAAATTCTCCTCTACAATTTTTATAATAGGTATTTTTATTGCAAACCGCTTCAATAAGCCGTATTACACTATTACTTACTTGAAGAACAAAAGTATAGTTTTTATTTGTATAAAATTCGGATACGAATACAAAATATAAAATCGAACCAAATTAAATATTATTTGTCACAAATATAATAATCATTTTCTTATCTGGTTATTTATAAACTATGCACGGGCGGTCGGCTGCGATAGGGAACCTGTTTTGACCATGGTGCGGTACCGCCGTTAATGCGCGCGGGGTGGTGGTATGCACAGCTAGTATCGAACGCTGCCACTGACTACGGGCGCAGCACTTGCCGAGCGTAATTTTCTGCAGTTTTCTTATAAAACATACTTTGCGTGTTCCAATAATATGGGTTACTGAGTGGTTTAATCGTAAAAACACCTATGAACAAAATTGTAGAGGAGAATTTTATCTGGTTCCGTAAGAAGCCCGATTTTTGATATCTTTAAAACATCATGAAATATATCATGATTAATAATACACTTTTTTTTCATTTTCCAGAAGTTAATTTTAGGACTTAGAAATGAAAATTTCAAAAATCGGGATTCTTACGGAACCAGATAAAATTCTCCTCTACAATTTTGTTCATAGGTGTTTTTATGATAAAACCACTCAGTAACCCATATTATTGGAACGCGCAAACATGTTTTTAAAGGAATTTTTCGAGTGATTTTTTTGGGTGACACGTCCTCTTAATCGTGGGATTGATGTACCTATCATTATAAATTATAATTTAATACTTATCATTATACCAGATGCAAAATGCCTGGTAAGTGGTAATATTATTTAGATTGGAGATACTGTTTTCAATAGCAATGTAAAAATAAGCTTTTTTCACGTAACGGTAACTCCAATAATTTTCATGTCTCATACCCTATTTTTGCTAATTATTAGGATTTACTGTGAAAATGCTTCTGTTTTGTGAATATTTATGGACATACCCTTAAAGTTACTAATTTAAACATATGTTTAAGACAAGAAAAAAGTGGATATACGACATTTTGGCTTCTGAAATCGATAAAATATCACTATATAATAAACCCATTTACCCAATAAAATCATTTTGACCAAAATTGGAAATACCCTCTTTTGGCTTAGCACGGCAGAGCTGGGCAAGGTCGTCACGCGTCCGAGCAAACGCGCCCGTGACACTCGTCAACGTCGGGGACCGGTCGTGGGTACGTGCAGAAGTGAGTAGTGACCGGGAGCGCTTATAGACAATCGTACAGCGCATGCGTAACACTTGAAAATAATTTTTCTAACTGCCGACTGCGTGTTTGCGACTTGCGTTTTGTGTTGTGTAATGTTGTGTTCATAATTATTATTATAGACAAGTTTAATATAATCATAGACAAGTATAATATATAGTAGGTATATATTAGTATAATACGTGTTAATATTTGTACGTTTTGTACTTATTTACCATGTCAACGCCACAACCTCTATATTATAAAAATATGTCAAGATGTGTCATTATTGGTTGTAAATCCAAAGGTAATATACGAATATAATATGTTTATTCATGATTTAATTAACAAAAATGTACATCATGGCACATGTCATTTACATACACGATACACCATATATGAACATTTTTGTCTTACGATTTTATTTTATTAGGTCTAGTATGCCACCGTTTTCCAAATGCAAACAGATACTTGGAAAGACTTCTAAAATGGATTGATATCATTGGTTTGGATAAAAGTGATGCATTATCTATTTACCAAAAAAAGGTAATTTGTGCTGATCATTTTGAGGACAGTTGTTCGAGTCCGGGCACAAAAAGTCTCAACGTTAATGCCTATCCAACATTGAATCTACCAGGTATAACACAAAGCATATAGTAGATAGTAGACACCAGATATGTAAATTTTTTTTTTATAAAATACAGGTCAACAGTTATTACCAGTAGAAGATATAACAGTACCAGCAAATGTTAGTACTTCAAATGTCAAAATTCATAAAGTTGCTGATATTAATGTATCTGGCTCTGAAGTTGCTGATATTTATGTATCTGGCTCTGAAGTTAATGATCTAAATGTATCTGGCTGTGAACTTTTTGAAAATGAATTTGAAAACACACCTTCCAATTGCAAAAATTTAAAAGTTTCTCCATCCGTACTACGTGTAATGAGTAAGTTTCAGTTTATATTCAACACTTAACTTTTATAATTATTTTAGACATTAGTTATATGGCTTATGCTCGGTATGCTGAATGTTTGGGAAGTTACTACAAAAAAGTACTTAGGTACCTAACTTAAAAATAAGTTTCATTGTAGTAACATTATAATCATATTAAATTATTCCCCAACACTGCTTAATATGCTTAATATAAAATATGCAATGCTTTATGTAGATGATGGTGATGTAATATCAATGCATGTTGGCAATAGTAATGCTGTTAGTAGTTCATTAAAAGCTAAAAAGACAAATAATGCTATAGGTTAGTATTCATAATATATTTATTTTTAAAGTTAATATTTGATAATACCGTCTATATTAGTATTTAATTACTATCATTACATGAATTTGTTTTAATTACTTGCAGGATTGTTATGTAGTATTGGTGTTAAAAATAAAAGGCAACTTACTCCAAAATGTTTGAAACTGTATAACGCAACAAATATTTTGTTAAAAAAATGTAGGCGTGCCAAGAGCCAAAAATGTATTTTTAAAGACAGACTGAAAGCAGCAGAAACACTTAATGATAATTATTTGACCGATAAATGTTCAAATAAAATAAATGCAGCCACTTCATTGTTTATGAAACCGCAGGTTAGAGAGACAAATAAGGCAAGTCTTGGACGAAGATTTAGTATTGATGAAAATATGTTAAGCCTATCATTGTATAAAAGGAGTCCTAAATGCTATGGGATGTTATCAAAACTTTTTACTTTGCCTAGTAAAAGGACACTCAACACAATTTTATCAACGGTATCTATTCGGCCTGGAATTTCCCCTCTTGTGATGAGTGTACTCAAAGAAAATGTAAAGAAATTGAAACCAATTGAGCGGTAAATATATATACACAAATAATTCAAATATTTCATTTATATTATTTTTTGTTTGCTTATTATGTAGATTTTGTTCAATTATATTTGATGAAGTGTGCTTGAATGGTGGACTGCAATTTAATTCGACCACTGATGTTATTGATGGTTTTGTTGATTCTGGAGATAATAAGAGTCAACTGCTTGCTGATCACGCTCTTGTATTTATGGTCCGTGGAATTAAAAAAAAATTTAAGCAGCCAGTATCCTATACATTTTGCCAAGGAGCTACCAAACAACATGATCTTGTGCAGCAATTGAGAGAAGTAATGATACCATCTTGAATTTCAAATGATATTCATTATATAATATACACTATAATTGTTTTCAATAGGTAATTTGTCAAGTCCAAGTAACTGGTTTATGTGTAGTTGCCACAATATGTGATCAAGGATGTGCAAATGAAGGTGCTATAAATATTTTGAAAAATGAAACTAAATCATATTATGTAAAACATCAAAAAGATTACCGGGATGACATTTATGAAATTTAAGTTAAATCTGACGATGGTGTAGAACGCATTCCTATTGTACATTTGTTTGATGTACCCCATCTTTTAAAATGTACAAGAAATAACTTAATGACCAAAGATTTATGCTTCTCTTCTGATGGGGTCAAACGAATTGCTAAATGGGATCATTTAAGACAATTGTATGATACTGACAGTCTCATAGCGGACTGTAAAATGCTTCCTCGTTTGACTGACAACCATGTTATACCGGAAAAGGTACCAAAAATGAAGGTTCGAAATGCCACACAAGTGTTCAGTCAGCGGGTATCTGCAGTTATGAACTTTCTTGCTTGTAAGATTCCATCTTAACTATTATTCAAATATCAGAAATTAATTACTTTTTTATTTCTAGCTAAAAATATCATTGACCCAAAAGCTTCTGACACAGCAGCTGCCTTTTTATTTTTTGATAAGCTGTTCGATTCCTTAAATGGCTCATTCGATAAACAAGTTGACGGCAAAATATATAGAACATCTGTGAAACAAAATTCCGTTCATCATAAACTTTGGCAAGATAGTTTGAAAATATTATCAACAATGCAATTTGTTGGAAAGAATGGAAAAGCAGTTAGAGTACCAACACTTAAAAATTGGTCAACAACAATAAGAGGTAAATAATTTATAAACATTTGATTTAAAATAGTTAGAAATGCAATTATTAATTTTTATTTTTTAGGTTTTTAAACACTGTCGAAAATTCTTTGGAATAAAGGAATAAAATCATTACTCCCAAGACATCTGAATCAAGATTCATTGGAATGTTTCTTTGGTGCTATAAGAAGTGTTGGGTGTTCAAAACCAACTTGCAGTATATTCATTTCATCGTATAAAACTTTACTTCTCAACAATTTGGTGTCCTCGCATTCTCTGGGAGCAAACTGCGAAGATTTCAATGAAGACAGTCTGATGAGTTATAAACATTTATTTTCATTTCAACAAGAAGAATATCCTAAGCCAACTTCCACATCATTTGCCTTCCCAGAAAAACAAGTAGCTGAATCTACGAAGACTACTGAAGATTTAAGAGATTTAACGCATACCTACATCGCTGGATATATAATCAGAAAATTAAATAAATGTGTTTTTAAAAATTGTTAAACTTGTTTACAACAGCTGTGTAGTGATAATGCTCTTGATGAACATACATTAATTGAAGCTAGAGAATATCAGTCATCAAGACCATCTTTGAAGTACCCAGTACAATCGATATTAGGTATTGCGTTATTATCTCGATGAACGGATTATTATTTGTGTAATTGACAATTGTGTATTATACATAATAATGTTATATATTATATATAATATGATACAGAATAAATTATACCAACTCTCAATAATCAGTTTTAAATAATTAAACAATGTTTCATCAACAATTTAAATTAGGCACTCGTGCGCACGCCTATGTATGGAATTCTTCATTTGTGTGAGATGATTTAATGATTATGAAAGGCATGGACCTCTCGACACGTGTAGCACTTTTCCTTTTGAGAACTACATGAAAGTCTTAAAGAAAATGTTGCATAAAAATGAAAAACCTTTACAGCAAGTGATTAGGCGATATAATGAACTATGCAAAAATGAATCAATTCAACCAATCACCCATAGTGAATTAAAGTATACAAATAAATACCCGATTGTTTTGTTCTCACCAACTCTAATGAAATTGTACAAATAACTGAATTAAAAAAATCCTCTGATAAAACTACAGTTTTTATTGGTAAAATATTTGAAGAAAAAGAAGATCTTTTTATTAAACCTCTAAAGTCATCTATATTAAATATATTTGTTATAAACAAATTATCAGAACATTTAAAACAGTGGAATATTTCAGATATTAAAAATAAAATGCTTGTATTTGATTTGAATGACAAACTTACTGCGGTACCTATATTTCATCATAATTAAGTCAATACGTTGATTTAATTATGATGCATTGATGTATGTGTTGATACATGTATTGATGTATCTACATAATAATAATAATTATTATTATTACAAGTACCTTACCTATTACCTACCTTTTTTTTTTTAAGTTTTTAATTTAATTATTTAGTATACATATAATATAGTATCTACCTATCTATAACTTATTATTTTAATTTTAATATTTATTATTATTTAATATAATTAATTATGTATGCAGGTACCTAGGTACATCAACCTTTATCTATAGTCTGTATAGGTATAATTTTTATATAATAATATAATTAATATGATACTGTTTTAAAAAATCTGTTAGTTCATCAAATTTTTAAATTTTTATAGGTAGTTTGTACCTAGATAAAACAAATAGAGTTATGATTTGTCTACCTATATAATATTTACAATTAGTACTTTCACTAAAATATAACATTTTAAATATCTACATTTATGTATGAATATGTTTTCCTGTCTCTCTCTTTCTATACAAACATACCTATGTTTTTTGTATGATTATATATTATGTTGTAATAAAGCAATTCATTTCAGTAATATGTGGAGTGTTGTTTGCTTTGAAATTGACGACTTGGTAGATTTCATTCCAAACTTTTTGATGGACAAAGGAGTTTGTGCTTGGCCAAAAAAAAGAGCTAACGTGCGTAGCTACATTGAAAAAAGAGTAGACCCGGCTGAAAACCCAGATGCATTTATTTATTATAATGCATGTATAATGAGTCAAGATATTGGTAAGTATAGCCGTATAGGTAATATAATTATGTATAATTTAATAATTCTATGGATTTACATTAATTAATATTTTTTTATAATTTAATTTTAGCTAAAATTGAAGTAGCTTGATTAAAATCTAGAAAAACACAAGTAACATCAGATTTATCGACAGACCATAAAAATATAATTGAAAAGAAAAATCACACATCCACATAGCAAAAACGTTATTTAAACAATTCTAAACCACCAAGTCCACCTTTATTTAGTTTGAGTTGTGATGGTAAGAAAAAAATCCATTATTAAGATTTCATCTATATATATAAAAATGAATGTATGTGTGTGTGTGTGTGTGTCTCCATATTACCATGGCAACCATATATATTATTTTGAGATTTCCGTTGGTGTGTGTGTCCATATTTCCATGGTAACCAGTTATATATTATTTTGTAATTTTCGATGGAATGTTTTGTATATAAATACAAATAGAGTTGGCAATTTTAATGGGCAACGAAGTGCACGGGATCAGATATTTCTCAGACCTCTGGGTAGAAGATAGGCTAATATAAAAATTGAGAGGACCAACCACGGTAGGTGCTCAAACAGGGATTTTGATACTTCCTATTATGGACATTTTTGTTTATAAATGGTTACCATGGGTTTTGAAGCTATAATAATAATAATTATTGGTTTAAAATTGTTGTTATGGTAACCGTTATATTATAAGAAAAACATATTATTTATAAAATAGCGTTGGTATTTTTAACGGGCAACGAAGTGTACGGGATCAGCAAGTAATATATAATTATTAAATATTATATTGTTTCAATATATATAATCTTATACAGATATTGAAAGTGAAACAATATACCTAGTATTTTAAATTTTATATTTATAATCTCCATCTCCAAGATGGTTTTAATTGTATCTTAGTAGGTACAGTAAAACTTCCTTAAAACGGACACCCCATAAGACGGAAATCTCCCTAAAGGAAAATAACAAAGTCCTTGAATAACTTATATTTTAGTCTCCCTATAACGGAAATTGGGATTTGTCAGCCCAAGCGATTCCTTTATAGACAGGTTTTACTGTACCTACTTTGAATGTATAAATGTATATTATATATAGGTACATTCAAAGTTTTAAAAAATACAAATATATCAGAAATTTTTAATTACATTTTAATGTATTTATTTTTTCCAGACTTTGAAAAATTGGTTAGCAGACAACATATTGTTCTCAAACATGAAGTAAAAAATATACAAGATCGTCTTGATATTATTATGTGTATGCAAGAAAAAATTAATGAAAGATTACAAGGATGTGTATCTGCCGATATTACCGAAGATTCATTTGATAACACTATAACTCGTGTGGATACTGCGACTGATTTAAATGATTTTGAGGACAAATTATTAAACGATACAACATATAAAAAAAAATTGGTATTAATAGCAAATTACATTACTTTCAAATTATATAAGATTATAATTACTGAATTTTATTTTGTATGTAGATTAAAGAACTAGCTCGTTACAGAGGACAGAATTTGTCTGAAACTATAAGAAAAATTATGCAAACATTATTCACTGGTAATTTTCTAACTAACTACTCCTACATAGGATTTAAAGGAAAAGAAAATTTCTCTACACTCCAAACTTGCTCCGTGATATTTGGTAAATATTTTTAATGCAATTTTAATCAATTTAATACTCCATACATAATAACTATCTACATAGTTATTATTAGTAATTTATAAAAGTTAACCAATTTTTTATTTATACAATTTTGGTAATGAACTTTTCCGCTCATGTCTTAATAGATATACAGACTTTTCACTCACTTGCCTTTCTCACAATTTTTATGTAGCTCACTATTTAAGCAAATGACTTAATACTCATTATTATCACTTTTTAGATTTTTTCAGTGCAATGATTAAAATCATTGAAATTTATATAAAACTTCATAACACAAGTTTTAAGTAGAAAAAAAAAGGCTCGAATCTTTGATTTTGATGGAGGTTTTTGTTAACAAATTAGAAGTTTTTACTTTGGGGAATCAGTAGTAAAAATTTCCAATTACTTATTAAAATGATTAGCAAACCGATTCATATTAAATGTTATAACTTATAAACATCATATAAATACTATTATCGCCAGTATTGTAAAAATAACTTAAAAACTATATTTTAAAATTTTTAGTTGTCAATTATGTACAAAATTATTAATAATACATATATTTTTTATAAAACTTTTGCTATTTATAAATATTAGTTAAGCTTTGAGGGTATTGACAACTAAATTCAAATTATTTGCAAAGTTGAGATAAAATTAATATTTAGTATAATATAGAAGGTAAATATATGTACATATAGGTTGTTTAAACAATAATAAATTGTTTTTATACCCTTATTATTTCTTAACTAACAATATTTAATATTTTTAATTATTAACTATAATTACAAGTATATTTAAATTTAAAATAATTACCAAAATGATCACATTTCAGAAATTAAAGTTTAATTATTTTACATTAATTAAAATTATTATGTATCAATTCAATCATATAAATGTTTCTTCAAGATTAGTACCTATCACTCATATTATCAGCAGCATATAATATATTATTATAAAGATAAGATTTTAGTAGTTGTCGTTAAATTTAACAAAAATACGAAATATGTTTAGTAAATATATAATATATGTTATGTAAAGTATATAATATGTTTAAAAGTAGAAAAAATGTATTCAATATACATTAATATATAGGTACCTAGTATTTAAACGTCTCAAATACTTATTGATAGATAGTATAGGTATTTAAGACTGTAAATGGATTAATAAATATAGATATATGGTCAATGAAAAATAACAAATGATTTGTTTTTTGTTTGTTTAGAAACTATTCGCCAAATGAAACCATTTTCTTCACAAAATCTCCCAAACACTGAAAAAGAAAAACCATTAAAAAATTGGTTGGCACAAGCTTCTAATAGAATCAAAAAATTATCAGCTAAAAATCCTCAACAAGGTTCACAATAAAATTTATTCATGGTTTATTTAACTAAGTATTATTTTATGTTATTATTACTAAATGACTATTATTATCAATATATAATATGTCGTGTAAATTATATTATTATTCTATTATATTCTTCAGTATTATATCATAAAATATAATATCATGTTTAAGAAAGAAACATCAGTATAATTTTATTTTACTTTATATAATTTATATTATTATATATTATTAAATTATTTATAATTATAATGTTATAATTATTTTAAAATATCAATGAAAAACAGTATTATAATTTATTTTTTATTTTTGTACACAGCTACTTTTAGTAGTTTTCTGTTTTATTATATTACTTTATGTATAATATTATGTTCTTTTGATAATATAACTTTTTATAATAAAATTTTTGTCTATCTGTGTTTATTTATTAATAAAAAGAAATGTTTTCAGTTACTGCATTACATATACATAATATAGGCATTATTAAATATAACATTTTTATATTTTAATTAATTATTAATCTATTATATTATGACCTATAATATAATTTAAATATGATTTATTTTGTTTCTGAATATATTTACTAGGAATATGTATTATGTAAAACATTTTTTTTCTAAGACTGATCGTAATTTTTGTCTTTTTGATTGACTCTCATTTTAATAATTGTGAATTAATTAATATTAATATATTGTTAAACATGTCACTGAATTAAATGGTTAAACAAGTATACCAAATATTCGGTTTATAATTTATATATATATATATAAATATACAAAATTGTTAATAATGTTCTCATAAATGTTTTGAAAATATAGCACTGAACATTGCAACTATATGTTACTTAAAATATATTCACAATGATAACAGTGAAACATTGTTACAAACCATCATCAAAATATGTTGACAAAATTAAAACCCCATATTGTTAAAAAAAATGGTCTTTAACGTCTTTTGAAAACATAAAGCTAATAATATTGTAGGTAACAAAATGTTGTTTAAGATATGTTGACAATGTTTAGCAGAAATATTGCTACAAAATATTTAAAAATGTGTTGACAACCTAAGAGTAAAATGTTGTGAACATGTGTTTTTCTCTGTCAAATCATGATTTGACAATATGTTTACAATATGTATACACTTTTTGAAGTTTGAACATGATATCTGCATTTTGTAACAATGTTTTTGTGGCTCATGAAATGTTTCCAAAATATTTTTAAAATGTACGATTGCTGTGTGGGAATGACCATCGAATAGTTTAATAATGAGTTATCAATCGCATAACAAAATCATACTAAACTTAGTAGGAAAAAAATCTTGTTGCCTCCTGCACAGTGCACAATCATCCATGGTATTAGAATATGAATTAGTAATGACTAAAAGTAATATTCAGGTATATGTCTGTATAGTAATAATTAGTAATTAATAGAATATGTAGGTACCTATATAGTACATCTGTATATAACAGGTACTAATGGTACTATATATTTGTATACCTAATTATATTATGGATGATATTTATAAATTATTCGTCCAAAGATAATCTTATATTATGTTATTTACTAACGGACACCATTTCAATTTATTTTAAGTGTGCCAAATTTAAGGCGGGCCACTTCCGAAAATATTTAACACCATCAAGCAACAAGTCCTTACGTTGGTATGTAGTTACTATGTACTAGATAGGTAATAGTCAATAGGTCCGTACTAAATTATATAATATATTGATCTATTGAAATTATAATCATCTCGGACGTTTATAATTTAGGTATGTGAATATTATTGATGTACGCTTTGGTTAAACACTGAAAAATATGTGACCATAAGCTGCTTATAAGCATAAGGAAATTTGAACGATATAAAATAATAGGTAGGTACTTAACTATATTTTATACAAGATACCACCGTCCACCGTGTTTGATTTTTCAGAATAAAAAAATATATTTTCAGCGTTTGACAAAGTTTGACGATGAATTTTCTAATAAACCGGGTCCCGAATGTTTTGGTGGTTAGGCATAATCTTCATGCACTGGTCGAATAAATATATAGGTACCTAGGTAACTAAACTATTAAATACTGATATTACATTACTTTGTGTTTTATTTTGTAGCGGCGGAGTTGTGGACACACAAACGTCGTCGTCGGTTTGACAGTTCCAAACGAGGTTAGGTTTTAGAAGATTGTACATAGTAAAAATAATATTTACTATTATTATTGCTTGAGTCGTTACACCGGCGATACATATCACACGTCGATCAAACAAGATAGGTACATACAGTGGATACCAGATGAAACAGTATTATATTATATAAAAATCGTGACATTTAAATACGCAATAGAGTGCGATTATATATATATAGATACCAGTGGCGGCGTGAACTATTTTATTTTATGAGGCAAGTATAAATGCTCGACCACCACCACCTAAATTTTATCACACAGACCCGTGGGGGCAAAGCCCCCACACCCCCAATTCACAATTCTACAACGATAATATACTTTGTTGTGTTAATATCAAAAATATAATAAAATTATTATAAAATTAGTATAATTAATAGTGTTAGACATTAGTTGACCATATTTATTTATTTATTTATTTTTTTTTTATTAGGGTTAAAGCTTCGACAACTTAGGTCATTAGCCTGTGGTACTGTAGGGGAGGGTACTGTAGATTTGTTACACGTGTGTGTTTGTTTTGGCAGAATTTTTCATTTGGGGCACACCCGTAGGTATTTGCCATGCCCGGGTGGGAGATGGCGGCACTTATTCACCGTGACTTGCCCAAAGAAAATTGCCGCCCACGACCAAGGAATCGAGCTGGCACCGGCTGCATCGCAACCTACGACTTAGACCACTCGGCCACTCCGTCCCCTTGACCATATTTCATAGGTGGTTTTTAATATCCGTACCCGGGGGGGGGGGGGGGGGGGGTACCACCACCTAATTGGTCGTGAGGCAATTGCCTCAAGAAACACCCTATCACGCCGCCACTGATAGATACGTATAAATGTACTTTGTTTCTCCTTGGTCAAGTAATATGATGATCAATTTTCACTATAAAAGAGTTCTTTTATTAATTATTAAGAAACCAATATAAATAATAATAAACATACTATTTATAAAAGAAAATCGATTTTTCATAACTAATAACTTTCTACTCTCGAATAATACAAAATATAATAATAATTAATAACAGTAAAAATACATGTAATATCTACTTAATAGTTAATAGATGGTACCTATACCCAGTTCCGCAATTAGGATTCTTAGGACCCCGGACACATTCAATGTATGCGGGGCACTGGCTGAAGTCTATGTATAATATAATATTTTTTATATTTTAGGTACCTATACAAAAATAAATAATGATGGTGATTTTCTTTTTAAAAAAACAAAATTTTTACAAGCACTTAAAACCCCGAAAATCGTAAACTTCGTAAAGCTTTACCATAAAAACTAATAATTTCCGGCAGTTAATTTTTGCATCATAGATATACTTAACTGGTCGCAACACATGGGTTACCGAAAAAAAAAAATTGAAAAATTTGCTTGAGCGCTTAACTAGATTATAAATTTATAACACTAAATTAAAAAAATATTTTAGAGGTTTTAAGAAATTGTCTTCAAATTATCACATTTAATTATTTTATAAAGTGATATTATTGGTAGGTTCAGTTTCCATTTTATAATAGATCAATAGCCAATAGGTTACCTAAATCACATTTTTTAAATTTAAATCCCGGTATAGTCGAGTTTTTGGCAAGTACCACAAAGGAGACTTATAATAATTCACATTGTAATTTAATAGAATGTCTATACCTACATTTGGGGACCAGTTTCGGATAGTTAAATTTGGCATGCGAACTATGAATAAAATAGAAAACCAGAATAAGTACATTGCTGATCACAAAAATTTCTGTAAAATTACGTACGATTTACCAAAGACCGTTTAGGTACTTAGTATAGTATATAAGTTCTATGGATTTATCATAGTAAATAATATATTTTATCTATGGCTATCGTCAATTATTGTCGACATTCGTCGGCGACGATTAACAATTCTCATAATTTCAGTGAACAAAAAAATAATAAGCGATCAATATATTATACGGACAGTTTGTTAGCACAAATTCACACATTTCGTTATAGTCAGATTATTTTCATTAAATATTTCGATACTTTCAAGTTTCAGTTCTGAGCAAGATGATGATGGGTAAATATAGCCGTTTTTTCGGCGACGGCGGCAGTCTAGCTAAATTTCACCGGAAGAGTCGATGTCTACGCGTAAGTTTGTTTTCATATTATTGCTATTTTAGTATTTTACTTTTACTTTAAGACTTAAATTAAATATTTATTACCCCGGACAATCTGTTAACTGGGTGACGTAGAAGCATTTATAAGTTTAATCCTAAAAGCGCCATGTATAAAATACGCGAGACCGAACAGTCCAAAGTCCGTCTTCGTTTCACTACTCCAAGTTTAATAAGTGCCTTTTTGCATAGGTATACTATAAGCCGGGTATCACCTTAGGTTTTGCGTGAAGTATTTAAAACAATATAATGTTATCAATCTTTATATTTTATATACATAAATACATTATAAACCTCTTGTATTTTATTAGCATACTCACAATTTTTTTAGTGTAGTTTATACCCTATATGGCTAGATATTAAATGTTTTGCAATTATATATTTTCTATAATTATTATTTTCCATTATCATCTAATATAACAATACACTTTAAATTAAATTAGTTGTTATCAAGACAGGCAGTCTTAAGACAAACTCTTTTCTTTATGTTATCTAAACGGATTATGCTTAAAAAATTGCACAGTTGTCGTAGCAGTCAGTTGCTAGATCAACCCTTGAGACATTAAATAATTTTTTCGAAAAATATATTATGTAATATGTATGGCTCATACAATTAAGAATTTATAGGTAGTTAATAGAAATGAGGATGTTTATACTTCATAGATGTTTTTTTTATTGAAATCTTGTAAATAATTGAATTTAACAATCGGGTACAAATCACTAGTATCAATTTTATTATATTACGTGTAAAATCACCGGAACAAAGTGCAGACTGCATTTTAAAAATTAAAAAAATATAAAATAATGTTGTAGTAGAAGCTAGAAACTGTAGTTTATTCTAATTTATAATCCAATAATTAATGTAACCGGGAATGTAACTATTAAATTCATCATTGAATGATTATTCCGAGATCACTTTAAGATAAATGCCAAACATATAAATGTAAATCAAATTGAGAATATTTAAAAAACATTTTGTGAAAGGAACAAGATTACTGCTAATATTTAAGTCCTAATTATTATTAACAAATAAATACAAATAATAGATATTTTAATAGCTTTTTACCATCAACATTCAGTGTAAATAATTTCTGATTGACTTATATATATGTAAAAATCTTCTATAAAATAATTATTCGTATACAAAAATCCTAACAATTAAATTCAAGGATCTCATAAATTGATCTTACAACATCCTTTAAACATCAAAACTACATTTGTAAATCATTTATACACTACACCTACTAAATAAAAACATTTAGTACAACATTTTAGTTCCCTGTTATGGTGTAGGTACTAATGCAAACAATAAATTATTATTCGAAAACACAATTTCGTATACCTATTATTATTTACTAAATACCTACAACTAAACTAAAAATAAATATAATCATATATTCTGAGTGCCTATAATATAATATTATATATGAAAATTGATTCCTTATTATGAATACTTATCGTTCACACAGACCACAAGAAAAAATCATTTTAAAAATTTAAAAATTGAAGAACACATCGTTGTAAAATTAATCCAGTCATCGATCCGCTCAGAATCTAAAATATATCCGATAAATTTAAAATTAACATATACCTATCATTATTATTATATAATTTCTTATTCAGCAGTATTCGGAGAAAATTATAGACTTGGAATTTTAGAATCTAGGTAGGTAGTTGGTATTATAGTCGATACTGTAAATTTGATGAATTTACTGAGTATAACTTTATGTTACCTAAAATCGAATAATCACATTTTTATTTAATGATTCATAAAATACAATAAGCTTTTATAAAAATATACTTGTACTTCTGCAGATATCTATTCACCATCTTAATCAATAGTTAAATTAATAAACAAAAATAGTAATTTAAATAATACCCATATCAATATCATATTATTATAATTTAAATTCAAAATCATTAACTTATAACTATTTTGATTTTTGTCATATAAAATTTCAACAAACAAATATTGTTCCTTAACACGGAACTCATTGATATAAAAAGTTGCATTATATGATCCGTGGATTCATCATATTGACTTTACCTAGTATAATATAATATCTATCATTTATATTCTATGGCAAATCTCATAGTCGTTGCAGACGACACAGTCGATTAAAAATTCTAAAATTTCAATAAGCAAAGCAGATATGAGTAAAAAACTTACTGCGTCCCGTATAATTTTATTTTTCATAAATCACAATATTTTAAGTTCTGTATTCTCTGAAGCGTTTCGTCGTCGGCGTCACAGTTCTCACACTTTACGGATTAAGTCGAAAGAGTCGATAATTAAACTATTAAAGTAAGTTTTTTTTCATATTCTTTTGGGGCTTAATTTTACTTTCATTTTTTCTAAATTATATGGTAAAAAATAAATCATATTTCGCTATAAAAAAATAATAAAACATAAAGTATTTTAAATTTGAGTAGAATAACTTTTTATGATCATAACCACATTGCCTACAGATTATTAAGCATTAGTACAGCAGTAGTTTATAGTCATTTTTGATCAAAAAAATTTAAAAGTGTCATCGTGTATTCGTGTATATAAATTATAATAATATACTCTGAGGGCCGTTCTTACAATGTCCGGTAAAGTGTCGGTTAACGCTAACCAACTAATAACAGATTTTATTACCTGCAGGATTATACGGGTTATGTGTAGGTTAAATTTAAATTTCAAAAATTATTAATTAATATATAATTTATTGGTATATAGTATTAAATAAATTAATATAATTATTAATAATAATAAATTCATTTATAAATTATAAAAATACAAACGAACAAACGAAAAACGATTCTGAGCGAGCAAAGACAGTTATAAATAATGTTGTGATTAAAGTAATTTATTTTACTATTATGCATTTGTACAAGAGTAGGTTAAAGCAATTTTTGCCCAAAAATTACATTTGAAAGTGTCATCGTGTAGGTATATAAATTATAATGATATACTATAAAAGTTTCATGAATCCACGAATTCCTACAATTTTTAAATTGCAACAAAATATCTAAAATCGCTATTCTTTGTTTTAATAAGTAATTTCTTCCAGAAATCAAGAAATTTTTTTATAAAAAAAATCGTGCCTATGGATCTTTATTGTTTCTCAACTGCTATTATAAATACTTATGAGGAAACTTTTATTACATTTTCATATTATGAGTAGGTAAACAAAGACATTTTTGTATGAATATCTTACAACAAAATATTTTGCAAATTGACAAGATTATGATAAATTTTGTAGAAATGTCTATACAAAAAACCTGCCTATATATTTCTAATTTTTTTTAACTGATATTATATATCAACTTACGAGGAACTTAAAATTATTTTTAAGCTTTCTGACCCAACGAATAAAATTGTATTGATATTTATAGAATACAGAACTAAAAACATTTCATAATTCAAATGTATATAAATCACTGAAAACGAGTCGAAATATTTTGAAAATTTTATGATGTAAGAAAATGATAGCTTAAAAATTCGATGGACATTTTAAATATCGACGGTTAATAGTTGTTGAATAACAACAAAATAAGAAAATTTTTTACAAGAATCATATAAGTACACATCATTGTAAAATCAAAACATTCATTGCTCCCGTAGTCGGCTCTAAAAAACAAACTAACACATAATAGTTAAGTAGGTATAATACAGATTAAACATTATACATATAAAATATAATAACTGTAACGCTTAGGTCATAGGAATATTGTTGTACATTTTACTGCATTCTACGTGTTTTTTCAGAAATGGTATTTAATTCGTCAGTGAAGATTTGTCAACTGGGAATAATATACCATAAGCAGACTGAAATGTGTGAACGTTGTAGTATTTCGAAGACTACGTTTTATAGCAGATTTTGATTCGGACACGGGGTATGTATTTTCTTATTTTTCAGTAGGTTTATTTTTATTATAGTTAATCGATCAGGGTTGTATTGCCCGAAACTTTTCAATTATTTGTATTGTTACCTACTATACTGGTATAACACTATTCTGGCTATCAATAAAGTCGTGATAAAAATTAGGAAATTGGTCAGGTATGATATTTTTTTGTATGTAGGTACTAATTCTTTTGAGTAGATAATTCGTTCAATTATTTAAATATTTTCACCGATAATCAAGTACGATGACTTGTAGGTAACTAGAGACTGAGTGAATAGGAATTAGGAAGTGTATGATGTAAGGAAGATAAGGAAAGAGGTCATTAGGATTTCACAAGGCTGGGCATTAACGAGTTAATAAGTTAAAAGTTAAGTTAATTTTAACTTATTAACTTACCTAACTTACTAGTTCGTTTCTCATTTATAACTGCGTTAACTTAAAATCAACTTCTACTTTTTTAATATTACCAATTAAGTTAATTTTGAATTTTCGTTTTTATCTAGAATATATTTAAGTCTATAACGGTTCGTCGATTTAAAATTCGTAGAATATTAGAAAATATTGTTGAAAAAAAAAGAAGAAGATATTTTCGTAATAATTTTTTTTTTTATTAACTTAACTTATTAATTGAAGTTAAGTTAACACAATTTAATAACTTAACTTTAAACTTAATTGATGTATTAAAAATTTATATTAACTTAACTTCGAATTTAATTGAACAAAAAATATTTAACTTAACTTAACTGAGTTAAAAAAAATCATTAACTTGCCCAGCCTTGGGATTTCAGAGTGTTTGGCGTATGAAAGGGAAATGCGAAAAAGAAATGTTAGGTTAGGGTAGGTAAGTAGAGTGAGAGTAGCAGATATGAGAATGTCAAGTTGAGTGTGAAAGGGACAAAAGAGGATAGAATAAGATATTAATGAATTAAATGTAGTGTAGGAGTGACATATAATATATTTAAGTGTAAACAAGAGAGACTAGGTTGAGGTGGTTCGGTCACTGTATGATAAGAGGTAGTGAGAGAAGCTAACAGATGTAGGTAAATGTAGGGGGAAAGTGAGAGGTGAGAAGACTGAAGAAGTGATGGGTAGAACAGATGATATTATGGAGGTGCAGGAAAAGAGGGTGGCTGAACCTGTATAGTTGTGTGAGAAGGGGGAAGAAAAAGTGTGAAGGTAGAATAGTTAGGTTGACAATACCGAATACGTAGGAAAGGATCTCGAATTGCAAAAGCCACTCGACTCTTTGGCTGAAACTACCGGCGCGCGGTAGGTTTACAACCTAGACTTATGGGATAGAATAAAAAGATCGGTTGGTTGCCGGTTGGGATGTCAGTGTTTCCATCTTTGACCCACGCGAGGTAACATCATAGGCGTTATTGGGGGATGAGGGGGGGGGTCTAGGGGCGGGCTTATAGCCTAATAAAAAAATTATGCGGATCTGTATTGATTTCATGAAGTAGCCAACGCGTACTACGTAGCGAAGTACGTTGGCTACTCTATGACAATTAGTGTAAATAATTAAAATTTAAAATGTTTATAAATAATTAAACTAATTCAAAGACACACAAAAAAAATAATATTTAATGTCTACTAAAAAAATTACAATATATATATATCTTAATAATTAATAAACAGTTGGGCAACTATTGCTTAAATGCCGGTTGGAGACTGTAGTCATCACCAGTTTATATTAAACGAAAAGTAAACGTGAGGGCGTTGCCCTCACACCACCATAAAAATATTAATTTGAAAATATAAAAACTATAAAATAAAAGAAATTTCTTCTTTTCAAGTTTAATTCTTCACAATAATATACTGTCTATACCTAATTAAAAAACAAAAATTAAGAGTTAAGTTGAATTTTAAAAAAGTTTATTAATATTACGAAACAATTGCATAATTTATTTATTTTTTTTGGGTCAGAGATGGAAATAAATAGTGCACTAAAAATATGACGTCCTCTTAAGTGTTATCAAGTTAAGAGGGGGGGTTCACACTACACCGTGTCGTGTGGACCCTCCTTAAGAAGCTGTTAATTGTTGATATTTAACATTAACTGTGGTAGTGGTATGATTGGAAGTTAAAGTAATAAGTAGGGCTGTGAATTGAATGCACTAAACAATTTTTAAATATGCACTAAAATTATGAATGCTATGAAATTAAATGCTCTATAAAAAAGCCATTATTAAAAACCATTGAAATTAATAAATACAAATTATAAATGGCTTACAAAAAAAAATTCTTTATTCACATACTAGCTAAGTATCATTATTTTTCTAATTTGTAAAAAATTATGAATGTATATTATAGCCAATTTAGACCTGATTTACAGATAAATACAATTTTTTTTAAGAAAATAATCATAAATAAAAAACATCATAAAAACTTTCAATTATAAAAATGCCTTAACCCAAAATATAGACATGGGATTTTGTATTTGTACAAAAAAATAAATGTTTAATTGTTACATATTACTAGTTAGGTGGCCAAGAAAACATGTAATTACTTACCTAACCCATTAAATTATATGCTAAATAAGATTTCGTATTTAAACTATAAATAAACCAAAACAAATTTTGGCCGTATCCATTATCATATAGTTTTTTATACTGTGTATCAATACTATCTATACTTGTACCTCCACTAATTTGACAAGACGACCATTCTTTAGAAATTTCAAGGTCTCGACTCTTAAATGTTTTTAAGCAACTAACTTCAAAGCAAGTTTTACATCCCAATAATCCATTTTTACAAAAAATCCATGTATGTTTTTCTTTTTTTTGTGCCCATTGCTCAGCAGACCAATCTAAAGGCCACAACACTCCAGCAACTTCTGAATTCTCTGTTATAATTAGTTTTAAACTTGTCTGTAAAAAAAAAAAAGTATTATTAAGTAAAATATTTGAAATGTTAGTTTTTTTGCTGTTTATTTTACAAAAGTAAACAAATAATAATAAAATCTTAATTTTTATTTGAATAAATCATAGGTAAAAACTTTAAATTTTTCATATTTTTTCTTAACTGATTTGTTTAAATTTATCGTAAGTTCCTAACAGCTATTGATAGCCACCACGGACTAAGATATAAAATATACATATATATATTTCCCTAAAAGTAGTTAAGATATTATTTTACCTGAGGCACTTCTGTAGAAGCATCTAAATGTAATGCAACATGAATAGATGCGTTGTTCTTTGTTTCTACCTTATGAGGGGGAGATTGTAAATCTGCTACATATGTCTCACCAAATTGTTCTGTGGGCACATTCTCAACATTTTTTGTAGTATTCCTCAACAAAACATGCAATCAATTATCAATGTGAATAATAAAACAATAAAATTGTATTAAAATGTATCAATTTTTAGCAACAATAATTAGGAATGAAAATATGAAATGTTCAAATATTGAAATACTCAAATAGGTACCTACATAATTTAAGTATTTCCTACTGTAACTGTCATATAAATTATTTTAATAACAAATTAAAACATAAAAATACTATAAACCACTTCAAAATTATAATGAACATTTTTTCAGTTATTAATAATTATCTAGGTTATAGATATTTAACTATATCCAAGTACAAATATATACAATTAATATTAAAGGTATATTGTAACTCTCAAAAGTTGAAAATTATTAAGTTTTGACCATATAAAAATAACTATAAAATAACTATGTCATAACATTTTATATTTTTGGCTACCGACTAGTGCATTACAGTTAAATTAAAAATACTTACCTTTGTAATTGATTTTCTTATAACAAATTTGTCCATTTTGATTTAAAATAAAAAATTCACAAGATTCGTGAATAGTGCTCACGGTCAATAGAAGCTTTCGCACTCTGCTGAGTGCAGCTGTCTGCTAGTATTTAGTAGGTAATAAACTAGAATTGCATATAAATTATAATAATTATGAAAAACAATAATAATTAATAATAATTATACACTATCAAAATTCACAGCCCACAGGTTTATCACTTTAACCAACGACTTTTACGCGGCAATAACGTTTTCCGAATACGGATACCGGCCGGTCTAATCTTTTGCGATAGTATCTACTATCTGATACTGGTAATTGGTTCTCAAAAATCAAAATGTTTTTTGATAATCAGCTAATAATATTATAATATCATAGAATTTAATTGAATTAAAAACACTCAAAAATTGCATAATAAAATTGTATAATTGCACCAAAAATCCCATAAAAATTGCAAAATAAATTGCACTATAAAAATGCAAGTCGTATTTATATATTCATTAATTAATATTACATTAATTACATTTTATATAATTTTACATTTTTGAATTAAAATTGATGATTAAATACATTTCTAAATTATTTTCATTAAAATTAAATCTTCTATTACTCAAAATATGTTTGTACAACGAGAAACTACGTTCTACGTCAACACTCGTTATTGGTGCATATTTAAAACAATTTAATAAAGTAGGCGTTATATCTAAATTAACATTTGCTTTACCTGACATGACTTCATAGTAACAATTTAAAGTTTTATACCCTTCATTTTTTTTAATTACATACATACATTTTTCCTTAATTTTTTCCCCTTATAATTTATAACAAATGTTTAAATGTACACAGCAGACCACATATTTATTGGCTGCATAATATTCTGTACGTCACACAGTCTCTCTTTAAAATTATCCCGTCTACAAAATATAAATCATTTGTAAATCTAAAGACTTAATTGAGTACCTAATAGATAATTGTTCTAAAAGAGCGACGTGCCCTGTCGCCAGCTCACTAGTATCGACCAAAAATATTATGTGAGTAAATCTAAAGACTTAATTGAGTACCTAATAGATAATTGTTCTAAAAGAGCGACGTGCCCTGTCGCCAGCTCACTAGTATCGACCAAAAATATTATGTGAGTAAATCTAAAGACTTAATTGAGTACCTAATAGATAATTGTTCTAAAAGAGCGACGTGCCCTGTCGCCAGCTCACTAGTATCGACCAAAAATATTATGTGAGAAATAAAAAACTAATGTTTCAAGTAACGGATAATCATACTCTTTGGCTTAGTGTGAATATCTGGACATTATAATTGCGGAAAGGTGTTAAGTGTACGTGTCGGCCGCTGTTGCTAGATCCCGGATGGGTGACCACCTGGCATTTTTAGCAACAAATAGTTGCCACACATACTAACGTGTTTTAACCAACCGTTACTACTCACTACAAACAACCTACAAGCAAAAAAACTATCTAATGGTCAAATTAGTTGCTGGGCTCAAGCTCAAAAAAAAAAATCATTAAAAAAAAAAACTTATTACGAAATGTACAATACTAATAAGTTATATTAGATAGACGTGCGTGGTCGTCTGATTAGGTTAGATCAAAAATTGTATTTATATCATTTCTTATTAAGTCATAACTTATATAATTACTAAAAGGTCATAAAGTAGAGAGCCAACGTACTTCGCTACATAGTACGCGTTGGCTACCTACTTCATGAAATCAATACAGATCCGCATAATTTTTTTATTAGGCTATAAGCCCGCCCCTAGACCCCCCAATTGGGCCTCATCCCCCAATAGCGCCTATAATGTTACCTCGCGTGGGTCAAAGATGGACAGAAATAGTGCTCTGACATCCCAGCCGGCAACCAACCGATCTTTTTATTCTATCCCAAAAGTCGTCTAGGTTGTACCGCCGGTAGTTTCAGCTGAAGAGTCCAATGGCCTTTGCAATTCGAGATCCTTTCCTATGTATTCGGTATTGTCAACCTAACTATTCTACCTTCACACTTTTTCTTCCCCCTTCTCACACAACTATACAGGTTCAGCCACCCTCTTTTAATGCACCTCCATAATATCATCTGTTCTACCAATCACTTCTTCAGTCTTCTCACCTCTCACTTTCCCCCTACATTTACCTACATCTGTTAGCTTCTCTCACTACCTCTTATCATACAGTGAATGAACCACCTCAACCTAGTATCTCCTGTTTTCACTTAAATATATATGTCACTCCTATACTACATTTAATTAATCAATATCTTATTCTATCCTCTTTTGTCCCTTACACACTCAACTTGACATTCTCATTGTAAACATAACAATGAAAGAAAATATTTAAATAATGGTTATTTTAGGTTAGGTTAAGGAGAATAGAGGAAATTAGATGTAACTAATTATCATAGTTTTTAACACGGTCTTAAAGACAGCCAGCTAGAGTTGTACCAGTATAATTAAAAACTTAAATACAGCCAACTTTAATTAATGATTTTTCAAAACAACGAACTAATAATAATATGTATTTTAAAATATAATAAAATATAATTTTATTAGGTTTTTATGAGATTTTAAATACTTATTAGTTTTTAAATATAAAATGTATAACTTAATATTATTTTAAATTAAACATTATTTTATATCCTTCATAAATTACAATCACATGGTAGAGTCCGTAAAGGACATTTTTCTCATTTAATTATTTTGCATTATTAATATTTACATTCATTTTTATACATTTTCTAATACATATATTACAGTGATACACCTCTGATCATAATAACTATTCGTTTATTATAATGTAAGCAATACCTAGTTTTTGGGTTGAAGTTAAAATGTACCTTCCAGCGTATTCTTTTGTTTAGTGTTAATTCACATGGGTTCCTCATAGTCTAATTTTTTCGATTCATTTTACTCTAGTAGATCTTTTTGTACAAACGTTTTTAAGCATTAACCGATTATACCATGGAAAACACTAAGTACCTGTATACTAACTTTATAAAAGAAGATTTTTAGTTTCTCTCACGAGCACCATTCAATACATTTGTTTTTTATTTATTTATTATCATTCTTTAATGAGCTAAACATTGTCAGTTGTTTTTTCGGTTTAAGATTCAGGACATTTTAGTTTGAACCCTTCCATATGTGTTCCTATTGTATGATTTTTTTTTTTGTTTTTCTAAAATGCATTTGCCTGCGGGCGCCAACACTCCCCTTCAATTTTTTTTTTAGGAATTTGACTCAAGTTGAATTTTTTGCACAGATATGTTTATTGATTACCTTCAGGTGCCCTTTGTTTTATCATACTTTAAAGAGCTTATCATCGTCAGATTTTTATCTGTTTAAGATTCTGGACATTTTAATTTGAGCTCTTTCATTTGTTTTTCGACTGTATCATTTTTTCTACATTTTTTTTTTGTTTTCTAAAATGGACTTGCCTGCGGGCGCCAACACTCCCCTTCAATTTTTTTCCTAGGAATTTGACTCTAGTTGAATTTTTTGCACAGACTTGAATATTGATAACAAGCAGGTGCCCTCTGTATCATCATTCTTTAATGAGCAAAATATTGTGGATTGTTTTTTCTGTTTATGAATCTGAATATTGTAGTTTGAACTCTTTAATGTGTTTGCCTACTGTATAATTTTTTCAAATTTTTTTTTTTGGTTTCCTAAAATGCAATTGCCTGCGGGCGCCAACACTTCCCTTCAATTTTTTTTTTAGGAATTTGACTCTAGTTGAATTTTTTGAACAAACTTGATTATTGATTACGTGCAGGTGCCCTTTGTATTATCATTTTTTAATGAGGTAAACATTGGCAATATTGTTTTTACTGTTTTGGATTGTGGACATTTTAGTTTGAACTCTTTAATGTGTTTTCCTACTGTACATTTTTTCTATATTTTTTTTGGTTTTCTAAAATGCAATTGCCTGCGGGCGCCAACACTCCCCTTCAATTTTTTTTTCTTGGAATTTGACTCTAGTTGAATTTTTTGTATAGACTTGATTATTGATTATGTTTAGGTGCCCTCTGTATTATCATTCTTTAATGAGGTGAACATTGGCAATATTGTTTTTTCTGTTTTGGACTCTGGACATTTTTGTTTGAACTCTGTAGTGTGTTTTCCTATTGTATAATTTTTTCTACATTTTTTTTTGGTTTTCTCAAATGCAATTGCCTGCGGGCGCCAACACTCCCCTTCAATTTTTTTTTTAGGAATTTGACTCTAGTTGAATTTTTTGAACAAACATGATTATTGATTACCTGCAGGTGCTCCCTGTATCATTCTTTAATGAGGTAAACATTGGCAATATTGTTTTTTCTGTTTTGGACTCTGGACATTTTTGTTTGAACTCTATAATGTGTTTTCCTACTGTAAATTTTTTTTTGGTTTTCTAAAATGCAATTGCCTGCGGGCGCCAACACTCCCCTTCAATTTTTTTTTTAGGAATTTGACTCTAGTTGAATTTTTTGAACAAACTTGATTATTTATTACCTGCAGGTGCCCTCTGTATTATCATTCTTTAATGAGGTAAACATTGGCAATATTGTTTTTTTCTGTTTTGGACTCTGGACATTTTTGTTTGAACTCTGTAGTGTGATTTCCTATTGTATAATTTTTTTCTAAATTTTTTTTTGGTTTTCTCAAATGCAATTGCCTGCAGGCGCCAACATTCTCCTTCAATTTTTTTTTTAGGAATTTTACTCTAGTTGAATTTTTTGAACAAACATGATTATTGATTACCTGCAGGTGCTCCCTGTATCATTCTTTAATGAGGTAAACATTGGCAATATTGTTTTTTCTGTTTTGGACTCTGGACATTTTTGTTTGAACTCTGTAGTGTGTTTTCCTATTGTATAATTTTTTCTAATTTTTTTTTTGGTTTTCTTAAATGCAATTGCCTGCGGGCGCCAACACTCCCCTTCAATTTTTTTTTTAGGAATTTGACTCTAGTTGAATTTTTTGAACAAACTTGATTATTGATTACGTGCAGGTGCCCTTTGTATTATCATTTTTTAATGAGGTAAACATTGGCAATATTGTTTTTACTGTTTTGGATTCTGGACATTTAATTTGAACTCTTTAATGTGTTTTCCTACTGTAAATTTTTTTCTATATTTTTTTTTGGTTTTCTAAAATGCATTTGCCTGCGGGCGCCAACACTCCCCTTCAATTTTTTTTCTTGGAATTTGACTCTAGTTGAATTTTTTGTTTGGACTTGATTATTGATTACGTTTAGGTGCCCTCTGTATTATCATTCTTTAATGAGGTAAACATTGGCAACATTGTTTTTTCTGTTTTGGACTCTGGACATTTTTGTTTGAACTCTGTAGTGTGTTTTCCTATTGTATAATTTTTTCTAAATTTTTTTTTGGTTTTCTCAAATGCAATTGCCTGCGGGCGCCAACACTCCCCTTCAATTTTTTTTTTAGGAATTTGACTCTAGTTGAATTTTTTGAACAAACATGATTATTGATTACCTGCAGGTGCTCCCTGTATCATTCTTTAATGAGGTAAACATTGGCAATATTGTTTTTCTGTTATTTACTCTGGACATTTTTGTTTGAACTCTGTAGTGTGTTTTCCTATTGTATAATTTTTTCTAATTTTTTTTTTGGTTTTCTCAAATGCAATTGCCTGCGGGCGCCAACACTTCCCTTCAATTTTTTTTTTAGGAATTTGACTCTAGTTGAATTTTTTGAACAAACTTGATTATTGATTACGTGCAGGTGCCCTTTGTATTATCATTTTTTAATGAGGTAAACATTGGAAATATTGTTTTTACTGTTTTGGATTCTGGACATTTTAGTTTGAACTCTTTAATGTGTTTTCCTACTGTATAATTTTGTCTAAATTTTTTTTTGGTTTTCTAAAATGCATTTGCCTGTGGGCGCCAACACTCCCCTTCAATTTTTTTTTCTTGGAATTTGACTCTAGTTGAATTTTTTGTATAGACTTGATTATTGATTACGTTTAGTTGCCCTCTGTATTATCATTCTTTAATGAGGTGAACATTGGCATTATTGTTTTTTCTGTTTTGGACTCTGGACATTTTTGTTTGAACTCTGTAGTGTGTTTTCCTATTGTATAATTTTTTCTACATTTTTTTTTGGTTTTCTCAAATGCAATTGCCTGCGGGCGCCAACACTCCCCTTCAATTTTTTTTTTAGGAATTTGACTCTAGTTGAATTTTTTGAACAAACATGATTATTGATTACCTGCAGGTGCTCCCTGTATCATTCTTTAATGAGGTAAACATTGGCAATATTGTTTTTTCTGTTTTGGACTCTGGACATTTTTGTTTGAACTCTATAATGTGTTTTCCTACTGTAAATTTTTTTTTGGTTTTCTAAAATGCAATTGCCTGCGGGCGCCAACACTCCCCTTCAATTTTTTTTTAGGAATTTGACTCTAGTTGAATTTTTTGAACAAACTTGATTATTTATTACCTGCAGGTGCCCTCTGTATTATCATTCTTTAATGAGGTAAACATTGGCAATATTGTTTTTTTCTGTTTTGGACTCTGGACATTTTTGTTTGAACTCTGTAGTGTGATTTCCTATTGTATAATTTTTTTCTAAATTTTTTTTTGGTTTTCTCAAATGCAATTGCCTGCAGGCGCCAACATTCTCCTTCAATTTTTTTTTAGGAATTTTACTCTAGTTGAATTTTTTGAACAAACATGATTATTGATTACCTGCAGGTGCTCCCTGTATCATTCTTTAATGAGGTAAACATTGGCAATATTGTTTTTTCTGTTTTGGACTCTGGACATTTTTGTTTGAACTCTGTAGTGTGTTTTCCTATTGTATAATTTTTTCTAATTTTTTTTTTGGTTTTCTTAAATGCAATTGCCTGCGGGCGCCAACACTCCCCTTCAATTTTTTTTTTAGGAATTTGACTCTAGTTGAATTTTTTGAACAAACTTGATTATTGATTACGTGCAGGTGCCCTTTGTATTATCATTTTTTAATGAGGTAAACATTGGCAATATTGTTTTTACTGTTTTGGATTCTGGACATTTAATTTGAACTCTTTAATGTGTTTTCCTACTGTAAATTTTTTTCTATATTTTTTTTTGGTTTTCTAAAATGCATTTGCCTGCGGGCGCCAACACTCCCCTTCAATTTTTTTTCTTGGAATTTGACTCTAGTTGAATTTTTTGTTTGGACTTGATTATTGATTACGTTTAGGTGCCCTCTGTATTATCATTCTTTAATGAGGTAAACATTGGCAACATTGTTTTTTCTGTTTTGGACTCTGGACATTTTTGTTTGAACTCTGTAGTGTGTTTTCCTATTGTATAATTTTTTCTAAATTTTTTTTTGGTTTTCTCAAATGCAATTGCCTGCGGGCGCCAACACTCCCCTTCAATTTTTTTTTTAGGAATTTGACTCTAGTTGAATTTTTTGAACAAACATGATTATTGATTACCTGCAGGTGCTCCCTGTATCATTCTTTAATGAGGTAAACATTGGCAATATTGTTTTTCTGTTATTTACTCTGGACATTTTTGTTTGAACTCTGTAGTGTGTTTTCCTATTGTATAATTTTTTCTAATTTTTTTTTTGGTTTTCTCAAATGCAATTGCCTGCGGGCGCCAACACTTCCCTTCAATTTTTTTTTTAGGAATTTGACTCTAGTTGAATTTTTTGAACAAACTTGATTATTGATTACGTGCAGGTGCCCTTTGTATTATCATTTTTTAATGAGGTAAACATTGGAAATATTGTTTTTACTGTTTTGGATTCTGGACATTTTAGTTTGAACTCTTTAATGTGTTTTCCTACTGTATAATTTTGTCTAAATTTTTTTTTGGTTTTCTAAAATGCATTTGCCTGTGGGCGCCAACACTCCCCTTCAATTTTTTTTTCTTGGAATTTGACTCTAGTTGAATTTTTTGTATAGACTTGATTATTGATTACGTGCAGGTGCCCTTAAATTAGAATGGAATTATAAGCTTCCTACCATGGTCCATCATATATTTATTATATCATGCTTCCTACCTAAAAATATCATTGACCGGTATATAAATATTATTAGTAAACACAAGCCAATGATATCGATCTATTAATAACCATGAATACTAAAATAACACAACAGCTGTTCTTGATAAAGGTATATTGATAATTATATAATATATAGTAATAAATGAAACGTGAAACCTTACTGGCCCATGATACTCCGATAGTTTGATAAAGCATTCAGTTTATCCGGTTGAAATTTGAAATTAGTGATTGTCGATTGTCGAAACTCGAATGTCGGTTGAACGAAGATTAATTATTGTTACGTATTTCATAGTAGATATTTCCAATTTTTTTATCGATAATTTACAATAATATTCAATAGATAATTAATGTTTGATAGGTACTTATAGGATACTCTGTAAACTGTTTGGCAATTGTCAATTTGTATTTAAAATTTTAAGTTTATAATATAATTTTAATAGGTATTATATTATAAACAAATTTGAATTATTGTTTGTTTTGAAGTTCATACCTATTTGATTTAAAAATTAAAAACTAAAATGTAAGTGCTTAAGTACTAAGTACGTATCGACGTTCTATTTCCATGTTTCTCAATATTGCATGACCATTTAAAAATAAATATATTTATAACATGTAATAATAATGTATAATAAGTCTTCTGCCTACATCCTAGTCCAAAAAAACCATTATCATTAATGAGATCTGGCCATCGACGAAGATTGATTCGAAATCAATTAAATTACAATATCGCCCAGATTGAAGTAATTATCTTGATTATTAAAAATGTTGATAATAGGTATAATTTTTTAAGTAGGTTAGTTTAGATGTAATTTAAAATAGTATTTTGGTATTATAAACCTTTAATCTATTTTAATATAACCAGAAATGTGTAGTATTTCAACATATTTAAATTAATATGGAATAAAAAGTATAGATTGGCATTTTTTTTCTTATATCCAATTACTGCATACAATGCTAAGATCGTATCTAATATCTTCAAAATAATGTAATGAACATAGATAACTTTGAGAAGGTTCAGTTTTCCTTTTTCGTTTAACATTTTTATGGATAAAATAATTATACTAAACATATTTGAACAAAACAGTACAGTATACAGCTCCCCCAACCCCCTCCAGCGAGAACATCGCAGGTGACCGCCACATACGTCAGTTATGTTGATCATAGCATATGGGTGTCATGTTGAAGTGTGAGATTCATGCACGTATAATTAGTAAAACACAAATAACAAACAGGCAAATATTAAATCGTTTGGGGGCCAGGGTAATTTATATTTTCAGTCGGTCGGTAGCACAACCAATTTAACTACTGGTCGTGTGATGCGATAATGATGCGTTAACACCGACGCAACTCGCACGGTTCCATCGGGTCCTGGCACTAGTTCAATGATGCGCCCGAGACGCCATAATAAAGGTGGTGCTTGATTGTCAACCACGACGACCATGTCGTTGACCTTTACATTAGGGACACGACTTTTCCATTTGACGCGTTCTTGGAGCGTTGTCAAGTACTCCGTTGACCAACGTTTCCAAAACGCTTGATGGCACTGGTCCAGTAACTTCCACCGATTGGTCAAGTTACGGGTAGCATCTGGGTTGGAACGAGGTGGAACGGCGAGCAGTGGTTGTCCAATGAGGAAGTGACCAGGTGTGAGACACTCCAAATCATGAGGGTCTGTGGATGCGGGCGCCAGTGGTCGAGAGTTGAGGACGGCTTCGATGCGGATCAGGACAGTACTGAACTCTTCATAGGTGAAGACGTGTGTGCTCATTGTGCGAACCAACAAACGCTTAATGGACCGGACAGCCGCCTCCCATAACCCACCAAAATGCGGAGCACTGGGGGGGTTAAAATGCCATTTACAATGTGGACGAGAGTTGGTAGTAATGGCGAGCTGACCTTGCGGGCTGTTAATAAGCGCTTGCAGTTGCTTGTCAGCACCTACGAAGTTTGTTCCGCAGTCGGAGTATACCTCACTGGGGAGTCCACGACGGCCGACGAAACGGTCAAACGCTGCCAAGAACGCATCCGTTGACAAGTCCGACACCACTTCAAGGTGGACAGCCTTGATAGAAAAACAGACGAACACTGCTATGTAGACCTTATAGCTCCGAGATTTCCGAAGCTTTAACTCTCTCATTTGTAGGGGACCAGCATAGTCCACACCGACTCGAGCGAATGGACGGACTTGTTGCACGCGTGCAGCAGGGAGGTCCGCCATCAAAGGTTGAGGAGGTTTTGCAGCTAAACGAACACATACGGAACATTTTGTCACCACTTCATGTACAACCGACCGAATGGCGATGATCCAGTATTGGCGTAAAATGAGTGATATCATGACACGGGGGCCGGAGTGGCACGTTAGGCGATGCCACCGACGACAAATCAATAGCGCTAAATGGGAGCGCTTGGCAATTAACGTTGGGTGTTTACACTCGTACGATAGGGTGGAATGACGAAGGCGACCACCAACTCGGATGATTCCAACATCGTCGACGAACGGAGCTAAACGAGCCAACGGCTTTGACGATACCCTGGTCCCACTTGATAGCTCACGTAATAGGTCAGAGAAGTAAATACGTTGAGACTCTCTGATAATACTGCGAGTTGCACAGTCGACCTCAACCAGACTCAGACACTTCGTCGGAAGTGGTTCAAGATCGCAACGACGGTACCGGTTGATGAAACGGTGCATTATGGTGGTGACGCGAATCATGCGGTCATATGATGAAAAACGGTTGAACCATTCTTCTAGACAGTCGTGCGGGTCGATTCGAGTTGTGAGAGAAACTGGTAACACTTCAGGTAAGCTGCACAATGGCATGGGTGCTACGAGATTTATCCACGTAGATGGATTGGCCCGAAGAATCGCAGGACCTTGCCAATAGAGGGATAGCTTCGTGAGTTCTGAAGGCATCACACCTCTTGACGCACAATCGGCAGGATTGTTTGTCGACTCAATATGGGTCCACTTACAATCAGGCACTATGGTGCGGATCTGATGAATACGATTGGACACATACACCTTGAATGAAGTATGAGGGACCGTTAACCAGGATAGGACTATCATTGAGTCGGTCCAGCCGTAAGTCCCAACAATCTTGAGATGAGGATCCACTACTCGTTTGATGCGCCCAAGCCACCGAGCGAGTAGCAATGCGGCGTTCAGCTCCAGCCGTGGTATAGTTAATGGCTTCATCGGAGCAAGCTTGGTCTTAGACCCGACGAGAACGGCAGGTTGAACACCTGATGACTCAGCTGACAGCACATATACGACCGCGGCATATCCAAGCTGCGAAGCATCGCAAAATCCCAACAAGTAGCATGAAGATTGTCCGAACGTGCTGAAGTGACGTGACACACGAATCGTCGATAACGATGGCAGATCGGACAGAAACGAGGACCAGTCAGCATGAATTTCAGGAGGCAGTGGATCATCCCATGCCAACCCTAGTTGCCAAGTCCGTTGCATGATGCATTTTGCCCAAAAAATTGTAGGGCCGAATAACCCCAACGGGTCGAATATTCTGGCCACCATTGACAGCACGCCACGTTTAGTGAATATTGGAGATGGTTGAAAGCGCAACGCACAGCTGAAAAAATCATCGTTGGGGTTCCATTACAATCCGAGTACCTTTGTTCCTCCGTCTTCGGAATCGTGGAATGGTAATGGCGTACTTACCCGATCAGCTGCCGGCACAGACGACAAAATGTCATGAGTGTTGCTGGACCATTTTTTAAGTTCAAGCCCAGATTTTGCGAGAATACGCTGTAAGGACAATTGGAACTCCAAAGCACCTTCAACTGAATCCGCGCCTACGCAGATGTCGTCGACGTATGTCTGGTACAGCAAGGCATCACGGACATGATCGGCGTCGGCGCAATCAGTTTCAGCAATTGACTGTAGCACGCGTATGGCCAGGAACGGAGCACACGTCACTCCGTACGTGACGGTATTTAACTGGTACTCGACAAGCTGGTCATGTGGAGATGACCACCACAGAATGTGCTGGTACTTGCGGTACTCTGGTAGCACCTGGATTTGATCTTGCAGATGTCCGCCGTGAACGCATGTGGGTAAATGCGAAATCGCGTTAGGACATCGATTATGTCCTGTTGTAGCTTCTTCCCTGGAAGCAGACAACTGTTCAATGACGGTCCGGCTGAACATCGCGCAGACGCGTCAAACACCACACGGATCTTTGCGTCACCATCATCTGCCTTGTAAATTGCATGATGAGGGACAAAATAATGACCGGGTGTGGGCGCGACCGACATATGACCTAACGCCAAATAGTCGTCCATGAAATTTGTATATAATGTCTGTAGCTTTGGATTAGACAATAGCTTCCTCTCCAACGACTCAAAACGCTTGACTGCCATTGAACGAGAACCAGTAAATGTTGTTACTGTAGATACATGAAAATTTCACTGAACGTTTATATTAGCATTTCCTATACACCATTAAATTTTGAAAATATTTTGACTCTTTTTGAGCCGTTTACGGACATTTTCAGTTTTCAATTTTTTTCTTTTTTTTCTTTAAATATCAATAAAGTTTTATCTGTTGGCCAAAAAGTGTAAAAAATTAATACAAGGTTCCTGATATATTGTTATAATAGCAATTGAAAAATATTAAAAATACATAGGCACAATTTTTTTTATAAGCATTTGAAGATCGCATTTTGACAAAATTTATCAAAATCTCGAAAATTATCAATCATCGTAATTAATAAATTAGAAAATGTTCAGTTTTTATAGCTAAGGATTGAAAATTTAAAAAAAAGATTCTCATAAATAGTTCATACTGTAGCCAAAAAATCTAAAAAATATATGAGCACAGTTATTTTTTACAGACATTTTAAATTCATATTTGGACAAAATTACATATTAAAATCAATATTAACGATCTTGGTTTTTTGTTGTAATTTAAAAATATTATTCGGAGATATATGAAACTGAAAAATCAAAATATTATGGTCTATCCATACAATCTACCATATTATAAGGAATAAGAAGTATTCTCAATGATAAGACTGTGTATATTTTAAGGGGCAATGAATAATTTATTCATAAATTCCATATAATTTAATACCATAGATAAGTATTTAATGTCTTATACCTAGACTGACATACAGTCTCCGCTCAGAATCGTTTTTCTTATACAATGATATTATATCATTGAATTCAAATATAATACCATCCATTATACAGTGACCCACTTGTAACCTACAGTACAGCAGAGCGACATCCACTTACCCACTTTTTTTTTTGGGGGGGGGGGGGATTTGTGAAGAATGCTGTTTATGATATAATGCCATCCAGTAAAAATGAGCTGATAAAAAAAATTACAGAAGTCTGTTCAAATATACCAGCTGATATTATGAAAAAATGTACAACTGAAAATGTCTTTTGTATGTCATTTTGTATGTCACAAAATGGTCAACATTTTGAACACATATTAAAAATAAATAAACCAAGAATTTTATGTAGTTGGATCTTCATACATTTTTTCTTTCAAATCCTTATTAATTAATGGTCTTGGACTCTTGGGATTCCGATTTGATTGTTAATCAAATAATATCACTACAATTTGATATTAGTTTTTGTACAATAAAAAAAAAAGTTATAAGATTTTCAAATAGTGTAACTTACTGTAGAACACGATTTTAGATAGGTAATTAATTAATTAAATTCTTAAATAGTGCTGTAAAATTATAATACCTATTATAGTATTACAGATTACTGTATTTCATTTTCTACTATTATCATACAACATTCATATCATTCACAATATCACAGAACAATATTATTTATGATAATTGATAGACAATAAAATTGTGCATTATCACTTAAATATGGGTATTTATTATTTACTTTCTGCATAATATTATAATCATATTACCAGTCACGGACTTATCAAGGTATATTAGTCATTAGTGGTTATAAGATATAATTATGTAGTGATACCATTTTAATTTTTAAATAATTATCTGTGAAATTGTGATTAAAATAAATTTGTCATAATATATTTCCAGTTTTTATTTATCATTCTTTGGTAATTCGGTATGTCCAATTAGTCGATAAGTTAATAAATGATTATGGTTCAAAGTACAATGGTAATCTATAATTAATTGTTATTTATTTTGTCACCTTGGGTTCAACGATATCAAATTTATGATTAGCTCCTGGTCTTTACAATTATTGAAAACATTTTGAAAACCACCAATATTTTGAGGAGCTGTATCTCGCAAACGAATCATCGAAAAATAAAAATGTTAACGAGTAAATTCACAATAAAAATGGTATTATTAATTCATGATATTTTTATTATATGTTACCATTTGAAAATCAAAAGTTGTTAGTGGTTTCACTAATAAATATAAGGGTGAAAAAAATTAAAATATTATACGGTTTTAGAAAAACATAAACCTAGAAGTTTAAAAAAAAAAAAGTTAATACTTTTCGAGATAATTAGTGTACCCACTTAAATGGATCACCCTGTATATATATATATATATACAATTATATCTGCTAAGTAGTTTCAGAGTTAAGTCTGTTTAGTTATAGTCTGTGTATTTATATAGTTAGATACATGAATTAATGTTTGTGGGTAGATTGTACCTCTGGGAAGAATATAGGTTATCCAGTTTTCTAAAATGTGTATACCTAGTTTAGACTCAGCACACTCAGCATGGTTAAGACGTTACTGTTCTTTATTTATGCCATTTTGTTCATTTTTAATGTAAATCATAAATAATAATATTATAATAATATAGTTTTAGTATATTTGAAAAAAAATGAAATACAAAATTTTGTTAACACGGCGCATTGTATAGGCAATTCAGCTACAACAGAGAAAATATTTTAGTAGTTTTAAGAAATTGTTTTCAAATTATCACATTTAACGCACAATGTACAAAATACGTGTGCCCGAACAGTACACCGCTCTAAGTTTAATACGTATGGGTACCTACATTTTTTCATTAATTATTATACAATGCACTATACACCTTGGTCCTTGGAACACCTTGGGTTGTAAGTATTTAAAACAATTATTAACATTTATATTTTAAATACATTATATACGCACCTATGTTTACACTTATTTTAAACATTTGATGAGCATAGATGGCGAGTACTTTGCTGGTCACGTCGAACTTGAATGCATTAGTCTACTTTATCCAGATCATACATTTCGTGTGTATATAGATCTAATGATCTTAATGCATTTGTAGATTAAAATGAATACCTATTTAAGATTTAAGATTTTTAGATTTAAATGAAAATCTCTGTACAGGCTTAACTCTGGAACTACTTATTAGATCTTCTTGATTTTTTTTTAAAACGAAAGAGTATTTTATATGAATGAACTTTTTAGGAAAATCTACCTGTGCAGTAATATATTATATTGGTTGCTATCGGTTAATCGGTCATGATTGTTGATTTGTATTATTATTTTTTATACATATATATAATTTATACAATAATATCTGATAAGTAGTTTCAGAGTTTGGTCTGTATAGTTATAGTCTGTGTATTTATATAGGTACTTAGATATATAAATTAATGTTTGCGGGTATATTAGACCTCTGGGAAGAATATAGGTTAATTTACAAAGGGTTTTTTTTTTTTATTCGTCAGATTTTAGTACGGTTATGATGTTAGGATAGGATTTTGTATAAATTGGTTATATTAATCCACCTTTTTATTTTTCTAAAATGCATTTGACTGCGGGCGCCAAGTGCCAACCCTCCCCTTCAATTTTTTTTTAGGAATTTAACTCTAGTTACATTCCTTCTATAGACTTGAATATTGATAACCTCCATTTTCCCTCTGTATTGACATTCAAAAATGAGCTAGGTAATCATTGTGAAGTGTTTTTTCCGTTCAAGAATCTGGAGATTGTAGTTTGAACTCTTTAATATGACGTCTTACCATTGTATATTTTTTTTTTTTTTTTGTTTTCTAAAATGCATTCGCCTGTGGGCGCCAACACTCCACTTCTATTTTTTTTAGGAATTTGATTAGTTGAATTTTTTGCACAGACTTGTTTATTGATTACCTGCAGGTGCAATCTGTATTATCATTCTTTAATGAGCTAATCATCGTTAGTTGTTTTTCTGTTTAAGATTCTGGACATTTAAGATTGAACTCTTTAATGTGTGTTCCTACTGTATAATTTGTACTAAATTTTTTTTTGTTTTTTATAAAATGCATTTGCCTGCGGGCGCCAACACTCCCCTTTCATTATTTTTTTAGGAATTTGAGTCTAGTTGAAATTTTTCGCACAGACTTGAATATTGACAACCTGCAGGTGCCCTCTGTATTGACATTCTAAAACAAGCTAGGTAATCATCGTGAATTGTTTTTTCTGTGTAAGATTCTGGAGATTGTAGTTTGAACTCTTTAATATGACGTGTTATTATTGAATAATTTTTTCAAAATGTTTTTTTTTAATTTGCTTTAATGCATTTGTTTACAGGTACTCTATGAATATACTTTCTTTAATAAACTATGTATTATGAATAGTTTTATTAAGATTCTGGAGATTGTAGTTTGAACTCTTTAATCTGTGTTCCTACTGAGGTTCTTACTGTTTAATTTTTTTCTAAATTTTTTTATTGTTTTCTAAAATGTATTTTCCTGCAGGCGCAAACACTCCCCTTAAGTTTTTTTTTTTTAGGAATTTCACTCTATTTACATTTCTTTTATAGACTTGAATATTGATAATCTGCATGTGTACTCTGTATTGACATTCTATAACGAGCTAGTTAATCATTATAAACTGTTTTTTCTGTTTATGAATCTGAAGATTATAGTTTCAACTCATTGATATGTGTACTTATTGTATATTATTTTCTAAAATGCATTTGACTGCGGGCGCCAAAACTCCCCTTCAATTTTTTTCTTAGGAATTTAACTCTTGTTGAATTTTTTATATAGACTTGATCATTGATATCCCGCAGGTGCCCCAAGGCGTTACTGTTATTTAGTTTTTCCATTAGGATCATTTTTCCGTAAATCATAATATTATATTAATAGTTTTACAACATTTTTTTAAATACAAAATTAAAAACACGGCGCTTTGGATAGGCATTTCAGCTACAACACAGGTTATTGTTTTTGTGCACCATTATTAAACTATATACCTGGTTCAGTGTTTATGTACAACTCTAGGAAGCAGTTTTAGTTTTATCTAAAACCGTGTAAGTAATGCAAAAGCAGATCTCACGGCGTCTTGTCGTCAGTTCCAAATGGAAAAAGTTTCCATTTAGGCTACAGCCTACAGGCAACTATTTATAATAATATTTCTGTAAATGAACATACGATTTTTCAATAGACCGTATCATAGGTACTGAATATAATATATAAGTTCTATGGTATGATACAATGCTACAAAAATAAAGACAGTGTTAAAAGGAATAAAACAATTTGTATTTCTGTATAGTTAAGTATGTAGTATAGACGTATTGGACACAAGTTTTATTATAATTTTAAATTGTACCTAACTTAAATTAAATATTGATATTTACATTGTGTCATATAAGCAGGGCTTTTAAGTTCAAGCCCCAAAAATTATTAAATAAGCATGCAGTTATGCGCTAAAAACTGGCAAAATAATCCTTTAAAAGTTCAGAAATATGCATTCATATGGACTCAAAATCTAAAACTATACATTAAAAATAAGTGGATTAAAAAATGAAGACATCAAATGCAATTTTTGGAATAGCAAGAATTATCTGTTCATATTTTTAATAATTTGACATAGCAACAATTCTCATACATTTAATAAAGTGAAAAAGTATAAATTATTGGGCTTTTCATTAAATTTTAATTTTTCCGTATTATTTCAATAAAAAAAAGTATCTATACATCTTTAGTGTTGGACACAATCGATAGATTTTAAAATTATATATTGTTCATTTAAGAAATGTCAAAATATCATATCATTTGTTATCATTTTATTGAGGAAATTAATGTATAACAAACTGTAGCTTACCATGAATAGACAGTACCATTTAATATAGAAATAAAATATTTGTAGTTTGAAAAAATTATTAATTGCAATAAAATTAAATATAGATAGCTCGTTTCATACATTATATTGTTAAGATTTCAAAAAACAAAGAAATCATCTTAAACAAAAAGTGAGTTGAGTTTATAACTGTTAAATTATTATGCTTCATTAATCATCGTCTTCTTGAATATAACGATAGGGTATTGACCGATTTATGCATTGACGTGTTGGACGAGAGCCACCAGCTACAGTACTGTCCGACCAATTAGTTTCATCAGAGTTCAATTCAGAGCGGTTATCTTGTGATCTTATTGATTTAAATGAAGAATAACAATATATTATATATTTTAAATAACAAGTACTGAAGAGGATATGGGTTCATATAAACTTACTTAATAATCTTTGATTTCCTTTTCTTTAATGGTGCTTCATTCTGTATACTTGGAGTTCTGTGAGTATCAAAAAGTAGTAAACATTGATAAAATAAAAGGTTTAATCAATTGTGTGATTCAAACTACCTAGTGAGTTTAGTGGTATGAATATAAGTTTTTGCATGTATTTATCTAATAAAATTATATAACAAAGCTCAATAAACTAAATAAAATTAATATACAACATTTTATATTTTCATAATATATTTATTATGAAATATTTGAGTTACATAAAAATTATTATTTTATTACTTACCATATTATAATTTAAGGTATAAGGGTAAATCTTGAAAATTAACTATTCATATAAATTATTATAATATAGGTCAACGTTTTTCTCCATAATGTTGATTAAATTAAGATATTGTCAAAATATAATATTTAAAAATATATTATATATATATCTTAAAATCCCAAACTAAATTTCATGCATATTGAAAATAATATTTTCCATGCATTTAATTTAATAAAAAATAACTAAAACACATAGCCAAAATATAAATTATTATAATTATTATCAATCACATTTATCAAAAATGCATGCATTGTTTATATACATTTAAAAGTAATTTATATAGGTATATAAAATGTACAACTTAATTAAAACAGTAATTTTTTTATTACCCAAAATCTTGATCTGACCCTTCATCATCATCATCGTCATCTAAAAAATAAATTTTGAAAATAGTTATGAATTTTTTTTTTATTTTATATATTTAAATGGTTTATTTACAAGTTTCTTTTTTGTTTCTACGTGTGTATGCTCGCCGTGAAGTTACTGGTCAAGATTCAGCATCACCATGCATTAGGCTGTTTCTATAAATGACCCAAGGCTGCCAATCTTCACTACGACTTGATGGAACTGCTGATGTTATGTGTTTATCCAAATAGTTAAGACTAAAAAAATAAACAACAGTTAGGATAAGTAATTATTGAATTGAACAAATTCAAGATATACATACACAATGCGTTTATCTTGTTTAAGAAGTTTGTTGGTGAATTCTGCTAATATCTCCAAAAATGCAACATGTGGAGGTGGTACCGATGGATCATCTTGAGCAATTCCTTCATCAGTACCTACAGCGAATAAAACACCTTCACGATGTAAAGCTGCCATAGCTTCACGATTTTTTAATGCATCCAATTCAAATGATAAAGCAAATCTTTTGGCCAATTCCTAACATAAAAAAAAATTGTAGTATTCAATCAACTTAATTTAGTAATGTTAATTCTAGTTAAAGTTTAAACTATACCTTTAAACTGCTAAACTCTTGAGAAGATCTTGAGATACGGAACGTGCCACAGTTGATTTGTTGTTCTCTAAATGATGTGATTAAACTGACAACCATAGTTCTGGCACAAATTACTTTATTAATTTCACGGGCCTTTCCAATTGTAGTCTTAATAATATCTCCATATTCATTATATGACTAAGTATTAATAAAAAAGATAATTAATAATCAGTTCATATTTATTAATTTCATACTATTTCAATTCATACTTTGACATAATGCTTAAAGATATCTGCTGCGCAAGTAACCGGAATCATCCCATACACAATTAATTTACAATAAGATGCTAAAAAGTTGCTTCTTTCATGTAGTTCTTCAATTTTTGAATGTTCATCTTGAACACCTGTTTATTAATTTGGATTTATTAGTCTAGGTATATAGTTCAAAATTCAATACATTTAAGAACATCTAATATATAAATCACCTTCTTCTTCATAAACAAACACATTTTTTTGAATAAAATTATTCAATAAATCTTGAAGTTCTTTGTCAGAGTCATAAATGAGATTTCCCAGAACTGGATAATGTTTAACACCCAATTGATTACAAAAAACGACAAGTAAGTCACATATTAAATAAATAAATAAATAAATAAATAAATATTGATATATAAGCCTATATAAACAATATTTATTAAAAATAAATGCTCTATGGTTCTCAGAAGATAATATAAGAAAAGTACCTCTTCCTTGAATAAAGGATTAGTAGAATGTGCCAAAATTCCTCGAAGAACATCCATGAAATCAAAGAGCTTAGTCTTAACTTGCGCCACTTGTTCTTCTATATCTTCGTTGCGTCCATTTTCCAAAACATTTTCAACACTGTGTAATTCCCACATTGTAGCAAACATACACGCAGCAATGCTATATTTGATAGCCTTTCATAACAAGTAAAAAAATCATAAAATAAATAATTTTTAACGAGGTGCCGCCACTGGGTGACTTCCCCCTCCTGTTAACCAAATCGTCATCACATTTACTTATTGTATCACATGTAAATACAGATTGTAAATATATTATGTTTGTTCAATAAATAAAAAAAAAATAAATAAATAAATAAATAATTAAATTTAAAATTTGCATAAATATTAAATTACTTCTTCTGGTAGTGGTTTTGAACCTTCATGGGCCATTTTTAAGTCTTTGAAAATTATATCCCACAAATTCCAAGGCCCTAAGTTATGGCATGAATAAAGTATAGAAATCTTTTTCATACTATTTACCACATTGTAGATTTCATCATCGTCAGGTTTTTCATTCTAAAATAATGTTTGTTGTAGAATAAATATTAAATATCATTAAAAATAATGGTTCAATATTTTATGAAAATAATAATATATTTATTTATTTATTTACTCCTTCAATTAGATTGTTCCAATCGTCCATAGATTCTCTGTGTTTATTAGTAATGGTGTCCATTAGTGTACTTTTTTGAACACTACACCTGGTAGCTAATGTAGAATTGTTTTTTGAACAAAGAATTTCTAAAGTTTTGGCACAAGTTTCAAGAACTTCGTCGTTTTGATGTTTGTCAGTTACCAAGTGTATTTTTTTAAGTAATAAATCTAAATTCTAAAGTAACAATAAAATGTATAAAACAATAAAGTTCACTTAATAAAATATGAAGATTTTAGGAAAGAAAGTTATTCATATAAATTTACTTACAGATTCTTGTCTAGATGTTGTATGAATATCCAAATCAAAATATTGAGGTATAGATAACAAATTAATAAGTTTGTCAGCATCTGCTCTATATTTATCAATTAATGGGGGTAACACTTTTATAAAATGTTCAGTCAACCGCTGCTTATCATCTTGAACTTGTTTAATTTCTTTTACTGACATCATCTATTTAAAATAATATATCAATTAAAAATATAGTTTCAAATTCTCAATACATAAACATTTTATCCAATCATGAAAAAAATTAACTTATAAGGTTTAGTTTATATTTATATTTTATTAAAATAGATTTCAATATTATATTTTAAACTTTGAATGATATACATTTAATAAAATAAAAATATGTATTTACTTTATAATATTAAAAATTGAAGTAATTTTAATTGTAATAAAAATATATTTTATTTGATGGGGTGTTTGATATAAAAACGTAGAAAAAAGATTTAATCATTTTTTAAATAATAAACTATCTACCTTTCTATTTGGTCCTCGCCCAACAGGTGCTTCTCCAGTTGCCGCTTGTTTAATACAACACACCATCAATTCAATCAAACTCGTTTCTTGTCTATCATCCATTCTCTCTTCACTTAAACCAGGCTCTTCTAACAATAAATCAGTCATACATTCCCAATCTTTCATCATTTCATTAGAATCGATCAGCGAATCAACCAAATAGGCTCCATGTTCATGCAACTAAAAAATGTTAAACATTAAAACATATATAAAATAATTTTGATTTTTCACCAAATCTTACTTCTGATTCAATGAAGAACTGAACTAAATCTCGTATCAAAGGTGTGTTTGGTAAACGTTTTTTTCCTCGTTTTGTTCTCACAGTTTTTGTATCTTCTTCTGGTTTAAATAAACGTTCATTTAAAAACTCTCCAGCAGCTTGAGCAACTGCACAATGTGAGGAGTAACAAGTTCATAAACATGTTCACAGTCTTTATCTGATAAGATATCGCGATGATGTCTATATTACAAAAAAAAAAAAATTTAGTTATTAAATGTATGATAATTAAAATAAAAGTAAATGTAAAAACTAAATATTTTATTTACTTTAAAATACTGATGACTAATCTGACAGCTTCAACTGCAACATCGTATTCTTTATCTAATTTCATTGCCACGATTCTATCCTTAAATTTACATGTGAAAAGTTCCAATTTACTTTTTAATTCTTCAGAAGCATATAAAGGTTGCAAGGCCTACAAAAACAAAAAAATAATAACATTTTAGTCAGTTTTACATTTTTTTAAACATCCTGGCTTTTATTTATTGAATGAAAATAAATGTAGAACAAATTAATGTTTTAAATTTACAGTATAAATAATTTATCTATCTCTTATAGGCAACGCTTGTATTTGAGATATAGAATTATACAATATTACCTGTAAACATTTTAACCGTACTTCACCAACTTTATCATGCAATGTCCAACCAATATACTTTAAATACGAGTCATCCAAAAAATGTTGAAGGAAATTTTTTCATCCAAACTCCAATTTCTGCCATACATATTGCTCTAATTTCTGGTAAGGTATCCCTGTAATTATATATTTTAGCAAACTTGTTTGAACTTTATTTTATTTTTACTAACCTGTATCTGTGAACAAATACAGATTTGAACATATATGTCAACATATTTTTAATTTCATCCATATTTTCTTCAAGTTCTTGTCGTATAGCCATTAATGATTCTAAACGATCACTTGTTCTTTTATCTCTAGCTTTTTGACGCTCAGCTTCATATTGACGTTGAGTATTATCCAAATTAACAGACACAATTAATGCGACATCAACATGGCTGAAATTTAATGAAAATTGAGTATAATATATTTTATAATTAATTGGAGTAGACAATAAATTACCTGCAAGTGTAGCTGTATGTCTAAATGCTCGAACTTGGGATTCTGATAAACCTGTTAAAAGTGATATCATGTTATCCATTAAATATTGATCATATATGATAGAATATTGGCACTGTTTTACAAGGTGACCAACAAAATCACAAAAATTTGATCGAAATTTTTTCCATTGAATTCCACTCATAATAAGAGATATCTCCACTTTCCTAAAAAGAAACAAGCAGTATAAGAATGTATAAATACAAAAAAATAATAAAAGTTATGAAAATTATTTTACTTCATCAAATTCTTCAGTCATTTTTCTAATAATAGCTGCATGCTCGTCTATGAGTGGATGACACTATGACACTTTTTGAAGTTGAAAAAATACTATAATGTTCAAAATGTAAGGTGATTTCAAATTTGTTCTAGTAGGTACATTGTGAGGTTAAAGACAGAAAATGTACAGTATTTAGAAATATATATTTCTGAATAATGGGATAAACTAAAAAAAACAATGGAAAGAGGGGAATATTTAATCAATATCAGTTTTTAATAGAAGTTTGTTTCCATAAACTAAAATCGTATAATTAATAATGTATCATTAGTTTAAAATTAAACACATTTATCACAATGACGTAGCCAATGATTGGGTACACTTTAAAATTTAAACTAACTATTCAAAAAAAGTTTCCTGGTATTTCATTATTATAAACAATTGTATGGTATTTAAAAATTATTATCATTCTATCTTAAAGCATTACACAAGCTTATGTAATTTACCTGTAAAGAAATACGACCACTTCTAATTGAACCATACAAAGTTCCATCATTTTCTAATTGCAAATCGACAGGTTGTATTTGAACATGCTGCTTTTTTGATCCTGCAAGTCTGCCAGGAGGTCTTCCAGGCTTACGTTTTTCTGGTTTCTTCTCTGGAGGTGGAGACGGTGACATTGTACATCTTTGAGGTGGATATTGTGCTCCTATGACAACAAAACATAACATATAAAATTGACTTAGGCTTCTTCAACGATATAATTTTGAATATCGATATCGTTTTGATTGTGTGCGATATCGCGCTATCTCTATTAATTATTTATTTTTCTGTTATCCTGTGCTATTTTTAACACAAATAGTAAATACCCAATAGCCGGGGTATATCGATATATTAAGATTATGAAAGTTTGCGATATCGATATCGTATCAAAATATCAATATCGTTGAAGAAGCCTAATAAAAACTGTATGTTAATATAATAATATCAATACAGTAATATTAAAATTAAAATTATGAGTAATATGCCCTAAAAAATATAAAAACCGATGAATACCAGTGAATAAACCTATTAAACTTCACATACTTAACCATCGTGCCATCGTATAACCATTGAAATTAATTTCTATTTCATCTAGCATTAAATACATCTTAGTAAGATTGATATACAAAATGCATGAACTTACAAGCCCTGCATATGAGTTATGAATTTTAACCAAGAATCTAAACATCAACAAAAATATAAATGCAATAATAATTTATAAGCTATTTAAATATTGTAAAGTAAAGGTATACTCTGGTTAAATCTTGATGCCCAGCATATATTTCAGTACCTACCCCCTCTTTATCACCTACATAGAATATTTAGTACATATAATTATTATTTGACTGTAAATATTTTAATTTTTGTTGTATGTGATTGATTACCATAATGTACCAACCACCCAACCCCAACCAAAAAATCCACCATGACGCCTAAGCTTCATAAAACCCCATTCGCCAAGCCACTGCTCTTGTTCAATGACGACTTTTTCGAGTTCTCCTCGTTTTCACTTCCAGTAAAACTAAATATCCTAGACAAAAAAAAAAACCGTGATTAGAAATAATATTTTTAAGAATTTATTATTATAGAATTACTAAATAATAATTAATATAGTACAAACTTTTTACGAACAGGTCTATTTTGTTCACCGTGACTAGTTTCTGTGTTTTAAGTGGAATAATAATTACTATCATGGTTAGTGTAAATAGCTGCTGATGGAGAAATATTGTTTAATGCATTTAAGTCATTAGCCACAATATCATAAGAAGTGTTGTCGACTGAACTAAAAAAAATAGTATTACAAAATATATTATCATTATTATATCTAAATTGTAATTAAAATAATAAATAAAAACAATTGCAAAATATTTATCTAAAGTACATACTTTAACCAATATGTAGTGGGACTGACAACAATATTCTTCTGGTTTTCATGATGGTTAAAAACTGTAACACGAGTAGGTAGGTTATTTATTTTCAAATACATAATCATCATTAGCACTGTAAAATATACGATTTAATTATTACCAATAGTGTATGTATATTGTATACATATTGAACCAAATAAATGTATGTAAATTAACATGACATAACAAAAAAAAAAATAAAACTATTACATAATTGTAGTGTTAAATAAGCAACACTTACTTTATTAAGATTGACCAACAAAACATATATGTAAAATGATAGCCAAGTTCAATTATGTAATATATGCTTTGATTGTTGACTTCAACGACAAAAGAAGTGAGATCTAAATGGACGCCAAGTTCAATGGTCAGTCCTGAAATTTATTTATAACAACATGAAATATAATTTCTTCTTATCACTTAGGATAATGTTTTGAAGCCTAAGGTCTGACTTGGCTAGTTTCCATATTTTACGAATTATCATCAAGTACCTACTAAAACAGTCATGGAAGAGCACTATGTTCGATAGGTAGTTTCTAATAGCAAGCCAAATTTTTAGAAGAATAAAAAAGAACTCCCAACTTTTTACAACTTGCGAAGGCTATAACATAATTCGTATGTTAACCTATAAGTTAATAGGTCTATGGTAATAATTGTTATCAAATGAATAACAACAACATAATATCATTTTTGTATTCGCCGACTTTAATTGAATCATTTGAATCATTCGATTAGGTATTTGAAATTTTAACGGAAATAGTAAATAGTAAATACAGACTACTATGCGTTCGTACAGTATTGTATTCATACGTTTTAGTAAAAAGTTGCCATGCATAAGTGTATTCTTTTTAGTAAAACATCCAAAGTATCGCCTCGCCACATAACATTAATTTTAATTTGTAAGTATTATTTTCTAGTTGTACTGATTATATTTCTTAATAATATGGTGCCAGTGTAATTTGTTCACAAATATAGATTTCCAAAAAATGAAAATTGAAGGAAATAAATTTTCAAATTCAATGATTACCCAATTTCTATCTGGAGCAAAATCTGCGGTAATCATTTCACAATCAGTAATTATAAACAAAGCTCAGTATATAGTAGATATTATTATGGCCAGAGACTGTCACAAAACATAATCCAAACCGCATGTCTGTTTAGAGGAGTAAAATAAACAATATAAAATAAATTTTAATAATTTATAGCAACACTGGTACCACTCTGAGCACGACTAGTAAATCATCTAAGAGGTAAAATCTTTTAATATTGAATTATTTTAATATTAATTAGATAGGTATTCAGATATTTTTTACAACTTTATATTTTCAGAAAATTATATTTCTCCAACGATGAGTTTGAAGAAAATGAACAGACAAATAAAGGATTTGGAGACGTTACAGTCGATGATTTTAATTCACTCAGAAAAGCCTTAGAAACTTAATAATGTCTAATTCACACACACACTTATATAAGTATATTACTCAAGTTCCTATTTTAAATGTTTGCCAAAGCCAAAAGTTACTTATTGGTTTATCGTTTTTAGTTCATACAGTGGATTATACTTATTATGGTTTTCAAAACTGAAATATATGATGTACCACATACAAGGAACTAGGAAGTCAAGCCAATGTGTTCACAATTTTCAGACGTTGACTTTCTTGAAGATAATTATATACATACCATATTGGAGCGAGTTATGAAACTTAAAGGTGAGAATATTGTTAATAGGTTTATTTTTTAAAGCTATTTTACTGTATTATTTTACTAACTAACATACCCACCTGTTCACGGGACACGCATTGTATAATATGTAATTGTGTGCGTGGACATAAATTTGTATATCGAAAGGGCTCAGCCTGTTTAGTCAAAATAAATTAATAAATAAATAATTATATCATTCAGTATTAAAATATCCATAACTTGTTTTAAAAATAAAATACAAATAAATGCTTAGTGCTTCTCTATAAGCCTTATAGGATTCTCAAACTTTTATAAACACTGTACCCCTTTTTAACAATAAAATTGTTTGGGTACCCCTTCTTAGTTACTAAACAAAAATATATATATAAAAATATAAAAAACACACGCGTGTCGATTTTATATCTGAGCGTAGACGTGCCACGCGCATGACACCTAGCTTAACGTCGCGTTTTTATAATTATATAGGTATTCTACTGTCTCCTACTCTACTTGGTTTAACGATAGCCACGCTTACTCAATCAATGACGAATGAAACAGTTAGATACGCCATTTTAATTTAAAATTCACAAATGTTACCTTGGATTTTAGAATTTTTTGCTCTATTTTAATTTAAAGGTTGGTTGGCTAGACTTGTACCCCGTAAAAAATTTTGAGTACCCCCAAGGGGTACGCGTACCACAGTTTGAGAATCCCTTATAGTATAAGATACCTTGAAAAATATCTTTGCTTTTAAGTTTGATTATAATATTATGTCATATAACTCTAATATTAAAGCTAACAGTACAAATTTTGATCTACTGTACTCACACTTGCATGTTGCTCGTTATTCAAAGAGAGAAACAAATGGTGCACTGACATATTTTTAACAAAGTTTTAATTTTATAGGCAATACAATTTTGCTGAGAAACAATCCAATTTGAATAACACAAAGGGCCTCAACATATTTAAATTGCAAAGAAACACATAACTAGTTTAGACTTCAGTATATTTTCTGAAAGGAAAATGAATCTAGTTGGATGACAGGTAAAAATTTAAAATTCCCAGGTGCTTTCAAATGCATCAGAAAAAACATTTCTTTTTTTGCATTTTCTGTACACCATACAATTTTTAAAACAATTTAACTTGTTTTGAGCTAACTATTAGGGATAAGACATTTTGGAGGAATTACATTGAAATTATTAGTTTTCTTTATTTACTATAATTTTAATAAATCCCATACCTAATTGATAAAAACTATGATTCTATATGGTTATCAACTACATTTTTGTTTATCTAGAAACAAAAAGTTATTTTAGAACTCGTCACTATTAATCTGATTGTTATGACAATTGGATCTGTAATTTGGGACATTGCGAGTAAGTGGCAAGTTGATACAAAATAAAGTTCTATTGAAGTGTTTGAACATTGTGAACATCTAAAATGTCATATAGGTACAAACTAATAAGTTGTACACACCTTAATTATTGGCATGGGGTAATATGAATTGTTTATTTTATATATAATATTACATTTATTTTTAACTAAATTTTCACAGTAAGTTGAGAAATACCTACTAGAGAATACAAATATATTAATTTATTATAAATGATTTATTCTTCAATTTACATGATTATAATATTAAGTAAATATAAGAAACTAATACCTAAAATAATGTATTATATTTTAGAAAATTGGGTCGTGAATATGGATCTATATTATTTTATACTACTAGTATTTTACTTCAACATATCCAAAGAGATTCAGCTTTAAATTATTTCTCACATAATATTATCATTGATGAAATACATGAACGTGACACCATTAATGATTTTACATTAACTATTCTCAAGAGCATCATACCTGTTGTAATTATATGCATATTATGTTTATTACTATGCAGTATGCACAGTATTTTATTTAAATTGTACTAATTTTTTTTTTGTATTGAAAATCCAGAGACCTGATTTTAAAGTTATATTAATGAGCGCAACATTAAATGCTGCAGCATTTTCCAAGTATTACAATGAACCAACACAAAGATCTTGCAAAATTAAACCTGGTGATCCATTCACTGAATTTGTAATTCCTTATGTAAAGTAAGTATGCATGTAAAAGATATATTAAGAAATATTTACTTACATATTGTTAATAAATAATCAATGTAATATTCAAATAACAAAATCTTTTGTAGTGAAATAAAGAGATTGCAAAAATATGCCATTGGTTGGAAAATCCAATGTCTAAAGATACAGATTAGGAATTGATTTTAGAACTCATATACCGCATTTGTAACAATACAGATGATGATGCAATACTTGTGTTTCTTTTTGGATGGGATCAAATATATATGCCAGATTCGTTCTTGTCTCTTGGATGTAAGTTTGCTTCTACTACCTATATAATTTTTTATGTTCATACTTCATAGATATCTTCTAAATTCTAATAACAATTTAATAATATAATATATTGTTTGAGCGTCATTAATATATACATTTGTTTAAAATTATATAATACATATTTTGACATGTTGGCTTAAATATTGGAGTTAATTTACCCATTATTAAACTTAACATAAATGTAACAATATTACTGTACTTATTATTGTATATTTTGTTATAATATTGTCATATGTTTTACAATTATATTGATTTTTATATTAACCTTATGGAAGTAGACTAAAAGTTTATTGCATGAATGCAAACATGTTGCACAGAGTGCATGCTATACCTAAGAATACCCAAATTACATTTAAAAATCTATGTCTTTTAGTAATTATAATATAAGATAGTAAATACACCTAAATATAATTTAATAACAAAATTAAAATAATTTGTCATGTTTTAGATTAGTTGAATAATCATCTTCTGAAGAATCACAATCAGAAAAGACACCAATCAAAATGGATAAAAAGATTACCAGAAAAAACAAAGAAATCCCAAAAATTGGAAACAATCAATCAATAAAGATTTGACTGAAAAAGGACTTGAACATGTATTTAAGACAGGCAAAATAATTCCAGCCAAAATTGTAAACTTTCTAAGGTCTTGTAATAGATGTGCATATAGTTGTTTAGTTAATTTTGATCGAGATTAAATAATAAGTATTCAAGATTTATACTAAAGTCTCAGCAGAAAACATAAATTGGATTTATACTTAACTATAAATCCTTAATTACTTCAAAAAGTAAAAATAAATCAAAGGACAACATTTTGCCAGTATAATTTCTACAAAACTGATAAAATATTGATTAGAGTCTGCAAAAAATTATTCTTAAACTTATTATGTATTAGCCAAAGGTTATTTATAATTGTCATTCATCAATGAACCCACTATCATTAATTCCACCTGATAAAAAGCGAGGCAAGAATACAACTAGTCATATTATTAAAGCAGAGGACAAACAATATGCCATAGATCATATATCTAGTTTCTCTACTGTTGAATCACATTATTGCCGACATGATACAAAAAAGCAATATTTAGAATCTGAGTTGCACTTCCAAAAACAAATGTTGGCCCAGCGTTTTATAAAAAAAAATTAAATGTTTAAGACCTTACAGCTCTTTTGTCTACTTCCAATACTACATGTTGTGCTATTTGGAAAGAAACAATTATTGGTAGATCGCATAATTACCTTGCAAGTGTGTTTATTTACATATTACAACATATTGTTGATAATAATTTGAGTATACTAAACATTGTTACATGGTCTGATAGCTGTGTGCCACAAAACTAGAATAAGATAATGTCATTATTGGGTTTATGTTGAAAAATCCCAGTACAAAATCAGTTACAATGAAGTTTTCAGTTTCAGGCCACTCGTGCATCCAAGAAATGGATAATGCATATTCACAGATTACGAAACATATAAAAAAAAAATAGATATTTGGTCACCATTGTCATTTGTTAGATCTTTACTAAAAGTTAACTCAAAAAAACCTTTTATTGTCTTACAGATGTCTCTAAATAAGTTTAAAGACTATAATAAGGTTTGACAACTATATAACTTTAGCCAAATGCCATTTTTTAAAATTTGTTATTTACGCTTTAATCAACATTTGTCTACCATAATCATATACTAAAATGTAATACAAATGTATGTTGATGCTTTGGCCGATGCTTTATACACAATTTTAGCCGTTCACACAAATGCATTTTTTTTTAAGTTCAAAACATTTACTAGTAACTGAGCGAATTATTCAAAATATGAATAAGTACTTAATTTTAAAGGATTATTATTTTTTTTAAATACATTTTAACAATTAGAATACAAAAAGTTGTATTCGAATTATGCCTGAATTTATAAATCAAAACTATTCAGCTAACAATAATACAAATAACAGTTAAGAATGAAAAAGTTCTAATTGATGAATATATTTCTTTTTATTTTAGGTTGAAAAGTTCCTAATTGTAGAACCAATTTATAATAATATGTATTTTATTAATTTTAATACCAACCAATACAGCAAATTATTATTATAATTATGTGAATTAAACTATACAAGTTGCTACATGCCTTAGAACTTTAATTTAAACAAAATGATTTCAAGGAATAAGATATTTTAACTCAAACCTTAAAATTGCTCTCCTGGACAATTTCATAAAAACGATTTAGAACCTTTACATTCTAGACCCACGAAGCTAAAACGAATTAAGAACGATATTGCAAAAATTAATTGCCGAAATTCATTAGTTTTTAATTGAAAATGATAGGGAAGTCTATTTTAAAGTTATAGCTAATTGAAATTTTTGGTTATCTCATATATAGGTACCTACCCGGCGTATTCACTTGCACGCTGTGCTCACTCGGACAAATATAATTAAAAACATCCCTCGACTTGTTATGTAAAACTTGTCATGAATTATTTTTGAACCATCATTCTGAAGACGTTGATTTAACTAGGTTAAAAAAATTGTTATTTGTTATACCTACTTATTTTTGCATCATAAATCTTATAACTGGTTGCAAATCATAGGTTTCCAAAAAAAAAAAAAAATTGAAAAATTTGCTTGGGTGCTAAACTATATGGTTTAGACACTAAATTAAAAAAATATTCTAGGGTTTTAACAAATTGTCTTCGAATTATCACTTTTAATTATTTTATATAGGGTGATATTATTGGTAGGGTAAGTTAAATAGATGAAGTTACATAAGATTTTCAACCTGTATCAAAAAAAGTAAAAAATATTTATACTTGAATTTTCAAACTATTTTGACTCTTTTTGAGCTATTTATATTTTATAGTCATGAGACAATTATTTTGTAAATTATTTATCAGTTTAAAATTCATAAAGTTCCTTGTCCCAACCACTTTTTTTTTATAAATTTGTAGGTAAAATATAACTTCTCCTGAACTGGGTCTATGGAGTATGGCCTCCGGCGGGAAAATGCATTAAATATTAGAATGTCTATCACAGATATAAACTACTGTAAATTATAATTTATATTATATATTTGTGATGTCTATAAATTTGCGGACTAATTTGTTTGGTTAAATTTAGTATGCGATAAATAACTGAAATAGAAAACAAGAATACATTGCAGACCACAATCATTTCTGTAAAATAACACACGATTTATCAATAGACCGTTTATGTGCTGAGTGTAGAAGTTCTATGGGATTATCATATTAAAAAATATATTTTATATCATCTATGGCAATCGCCAATTGTCGACATTCGTCCGCGACGATTTACAATTCTAATAATTTTAGTGAAAAAAAAAATAATAAGTCATCGATATGGACAGATAGTTCGTTAAGCCGTATATATTATTATGTAAGTTTTAACACGAATTCCCACATTTCGTTATGTTCACTGTTCAGGTAATTTTCATTAAATATTTCGATAATCTCAAGTTACAGTTCGGAACGAGATGAAGATAGGTAGCTGTTTCTTCGGCGGCGTTACGTACTCGACGTTTGCATTGTTGATGATGCACTCTAGCTAGGTTTCACCGGGAGAGTCGATGTTTCAGCGTAAGTTTGTTTTCATATTATTTTGGGATTTACGTTTTATTTTTAGGCATTTTAATAATTAAAAACATAATTTAACGTAATTTTGTAGTAGAAGCTGGAAACTGTAGTAGGTAGGCTATATTCTATAATTAATAATCCAATTAATGTAATTTTTTGACTTTTTTAAGTTTTAATGTAACATTTATTATGCCTACACAAAACACTTACCTACCAAAATTGAATTTTTCACAACATTTGTTGTTTTAACGATAAATGACAATTTTAGTTCCCTATTATGGTGAAAGTATTTAATACAAACAAAAATTTAATGTTCGAAAATACAATTTCCTATATTATTATTTACTAAATACAAAGAAACTTAAAAATAAAACTATATGATCATTGATTACATACAGAGTACCTATAAATTAATAATTATATTATGCATGGAACATGAAGGTTTATTTTGACTACCTACCTACTTATCGTGTACGCATCAAACACAAAAAAGAAATAATAACAAACAAATTTAAAAATTAAATACACGTCATAGTAAAATCAAAATATTCATCGCTCCGCTCAGAATCTAAAATATAAATTATAGGTACCCGATACAATTAATAATATTAAATAATAATTAATAATTTTGTGATCAGCAGTATATATTCGTAGAAAATGTTAGACTTGGAATTTTACAAATCTAGTTGGTATCAATGGTACTGTAAATTTAATGTACTTAGGTACCTACTGTATATCTTTATGTTAACTCTAAAATCCAGGAATCACATTTTCATTTAATGATTTTTAAAATACAATATTATGCCTTTATAAAAATATGCTTGTACTTCTGATATATATTCACCATATTAATAAATAATTAAATTAAGAAACGAAAATATATCATATTTAATATTATTATAATTGAAATTCAAAATTATAAACTATTTTGATTTTTGTCATAATATACAATTTCAACGAACAAATATTGTTCCTTAACACGGAACTCTTTGACATAAAAAGTTGCGGTACCTATATGATATCCGTGGATTCATCTTATTCACGTACCTAGTATAATATCTATCATTTATATTCCATGGCAAATCTCAAATCCATTGCAGAGGACACAGTCGTCATTAAAAATTCCAAAATTTCAATAAGCAAAGCCGTTATGAGCAAAAAACTTACTGCGTTCCGTATAATTTTATTTTTCATCAATCACAATATTTTAAGTTCTGTATATTATGGAGATGTTCCTCGTCAGCCTCGCAGTGAACACACGTAACGGATTCAGCCGAAAGAATCGATGTTTAAAGTAAATTTGTTCTCATATTCTTTTGGGGCTTAAATTTACTTTTAAGAATTAAGATAAATATTTAATGTCACGAAAAATGTGTTATTGTAGGTATACGCATATTTTATAAATTGTTTTTCCAGTCCCCGGTCGTAGAATAATTGTAATTAATAGGTGAATATGAAAATTGTTTAGGTTTAGGGTAACTATTAACTTAGTGCAACATAGGTAATCAACTTTTATTGCTCTCCTAATATCTATATCATAGGACTCGTAGATTGTGATAAATTTTGTAGAAATTTGAACTTTAAATGCCTATAAAACAAAACGGGCTTATGTATTTCTAATATTTTTTAACTTCTATTATATCAACTTACGAGGAACTTTGTACCCATTATTTTTAAGCTTTTTGACCCGACGAATAAAATTTTAATGACATTTATAGAATACAGAACTAAAAACGTTTCATAACTCAAATGTCTTTAATAAATCACTGAAAACGAGTCGAAATATTTTGAACATTTTATAATGTATAGAAAATGATAGTTTAAACATTGGATGGACATTTTAAATATCGACGGTTAATAGTTGTTAAATAACAACAAAATAAGAAAATGGTTTTACGAGAATCATATACACATTATTGTAAAATCAAAACATTCATTGCTTACGTAGTCCGCTCTAAAAAACAAACTAACACATAATAGTTAAGTAGGTATAATACAGATTAAACATTATACATATAAAATATAATATCTGTAACGCTTAGGTCATAAGAATATTGTTGAACATTTTACTGCAGGCTGGGTGTTTTTTCAGAAATGGTATTTAATTCGTCAGTGAAGATTTGTCAACTGGGAATAATATATCATAAGAAGACTGAAATGTGTGAACGTTGTAGTATTTCGAAGACTAAGTTTTATAGCTGATTTTGATTCGGACACGGGGTATGTATTTTCTTCTTTTTCAGTACCTAGCTTTCTTTTTATTATAGTTAATCGATCAGGGTTGTATTGCCCGGAACTTTTCAATTAGGTATTTGTATTGTTACCTACTATACTGGTATAACACTATTCTGGCTATCAATAAAGTCGTGATAAAAATTAAGAAATTGGTCAGGTATGATCTTTTTTGGTATGTAAGTACTAATTCTTTTGAGTAGATAATTCATTCAATTATTTAAATATTTTCACCGATAATCAAGTACGTTGACTTGTAGGTAACTAGAGACTGAGTGAATAGGAATTAGGAAGTGTATGATGTGGCGAAGATAAGGAAAGAGGTCATTAGGATTAGGTAGTGTAGGAGTGACATATATATATAAGTGAAAACAAGAGAGACTAGGTTGAGGTGGTTCGGTCACTGTATGATAAGAGGTAGTGAGAGAAGCTAACGGAAGTAGGTAAATGTAGGGGGAAAGTGAGAGGCGAGAAGACTGAAGAAGTGATGGGTAGATAGAATACCGATGATAGTATGGAGGTGCTGGAAAAGTGGGTGGCTGAACGTGTATAGTTGTGTGAGAAGGGGGAAGAAAAAGTGTGAAGGTAGAATAGTTAGGTTGACAATACCGAATACGTAGGAAAGGATCTCGAATTGCAAAGGCCACTCGACTCTTTGGCTGAAACTACCGGCGGTAGGTTTACAACCTAGACTTATGGGATAGAATAAAAAGATCGGTTGGTTGCCGGTTGGGATGTCAGTGCACTATTTGTTTCCATCTTTGACCCACGCGAAGTAACATCATAGGCGCTATTGGGGGATGGGGGGTTGTCTAGGGGGCGGGCTTATAGCCTAATAAAAAAATTATGCGGATCTGTATTGATTTCATGAAGTAGCCAACGCGTACTACATATCGAAGTACGTTGGCTACTTTATGGCATTTTAATTATTATAATATAAGTTATGACTTATAAGCGTGTAAATAATTAAAATTTACACAAAAAAAATAATATTTAATGTCTACTAAAAAAATTACAATATATATATATCTTAATAATTAATAAACAGTTGGGCAACTATTGCTTAAATGGAGGCTGTAGTCATCACCAGCTGATATTAAACGAAAAGTAAGGCGTGAGGGCGTTACCCCCACACCACTATAAAAATATTAATTTGAAAATATAAAAACTATAAAAAAAAAGAAATTTCTTATTTTCAAGTTTAATTCTTCACAATAATATAATGTCTATACCTAATTAAAAAACAAAAATTAAGAGTTACAATTGAATTTTAAAAAAGTTAATCAATATATTAAGAAAACAATTGAATAATTTATTTATTTTTTTGGAGGGGGGGAATTACAAGTTTTCGGGGGTTGCGCTTATGATTGTGCGTGGGTCAGAGATGGAAATAAATAGTGCACTAAAAATATGACGTCCTCTTAAGTGTTATCAAGTTAAGGGGGGCGGGGGGCGGGGGAGGGGGTTCACACTACACCGTGTCGTGTAAAATAATCACGGTTACCACAGCTAGTTACCAAACGATACCGCATAGTTGAATATATGTGTATCGTTTAGTAACTGTGGTGACCGTGATTATTTTACACGACATGGTGTACTGTGAACCCTCCTTAAGAAGCTGTTAATTGTTGATATTTAACATTAACTGTGGTAGTGGTATGATTGGAAGTTAAAGAAATAAGCAGGGCTGTGAATTGAATGCACTAAAAAATTTTTAAATATGCGCTAAAATTATTCGATAAAATGCTCAATAAAAAAAGCCATTATTAAAAACCATTGAAATTAATAAATACAAATTATAAATTATAAAGCCTAAACCCAAAATATAGACATTGGATTTTGTATTTGTACAACAAAAATAAATGTTTAATTTACATACTAGCTAGGTGACCAAAAAACATGTAATAACTTACCCAAAACATTAAGTTACCTATATGCTAAATAAGATTTCGTATTTAAACTATAAATAAATCAAAACATATTTTGTCCGTATCCATTATCTTATAGTTTTTATACTGTGTATCAAACAAATATGCAAATTCATTTAATTCACAGCTCTGGTAATAAGTAATGATTTATCAGCTGTATAGGCGAAACTGGGGTGCAGTGAGACTCGTATTGGTAACGGACAACAGTGTTGCAATAATACTGATCTCCCAAAAATACATACAAATACTTCAAATAAATCATTAAGCAAACTTAATTAAATATTAATTTATGAAAAACTATAGTTATTACAAAGCATTATTATTATTATAAATGAAACAAAACTATGAACTATGGACTGTATCTTAGTGTGTCCCATGTCTCGCTGTACATATAGATATTTCTATATTTTTAGCTAAATAATTTCTGTTAAAATAAAGGAAAATGTATTAAGTACTGTTCCTATAATTTCCAAATTTGAGTTTTTACTTTTAATATCTTTATAAAAAAATATCATAGAAGTTTAAGTACAGTTATTTCATATGTTATAGGTACATTTGCGGGGTTTGATTTAACTAATATCTACATTCTAAATGCAATTAACCTTGCAAAAATGTTATTCTACTACTCTGCTCATATAAGCTTTAAAATTTAAATAGTTAGCACAATATTCTGCACTTTACACAGTCTCTCTTTAAAATTATCCCGTCTACAAAATATAAATCATTTGTAAATCTAAAGACTTAATTGAGTACCTAATAGATAATTGTTCTAAAAGAGCGACGTGCCCTGTCGCCAGCTCACTAGTATCGACCAAAAATATTATGTGAGTAAATCTAAAGACTTAATTGAGTACCTAATAGATAATTGTTCTAAAAGAGCGACGTGCCCTGTCGCCAGCTCACTAGTATCGACCAAAAATATTATGTGAGTAAATCTAAAGACTTAATTGAGTACCTAATAGATAATTGTTCTAAAAGAGCGACGTGCCCTGTCGCCAGCTCACTAGTATCGACCAAAAATATTATGTGAGAAATAAAATACTAATGTTTCAAGTAACGGATAATCATACTCTTTGGCTTAGTGTGAATATCTGGACATTATAATTGCGGAAAGGTGTTAAGTGTACGTGTCGGCCGCTGTTGCTATATCCCGGATGGGTGACCACCCGGCATTTTTAGCAACAAATAGTTGCCACACATACTAACGTGTTTTAACCAACCGTTACTACTCACTACAAACAACATACAAGCAAAAAAACTATCTAATGGTCAAAGTTGCTGGGCTCAAGCTCAAGCTCAAGCTCAAAAAAAAAAAAATCATCCATTCAAAAAAATGTACGATACTAATAAGTTATATTAGATAGACGTGCGGGGTCGTCTTATTAGGTTAAATCAAAAATAGTATTTATATTTTTTTTATTGTTAAAAGTATTAAAGAGAGACTGTTGTGACTTGAGTTACAGTTCTGCCTTACATTTACTTTTTATATAGAGAAAACTTAAAGGTGGCTGGCATATTAATATCAGAGTATTTAAGGATACATAATTTTAAAAAAAGAATTATAATAATATACAATATATTATGGTGTTAAAAAAAATATTATAAAATAATAATACTAGGTAATAATAATAATAGATTTAAATAATATTATACAAAGATAATTTGATATGTATCCATAAAAATGTAAATGACTCGTGGCTTCAAGTTGTTTACACGAGCAAGTGAGCTAGGTATGGCTCCATCCATAGTATTTGGTATAAGCTTAAGGTGTCAAAAATCAAAGGAAAAACTTGATAATCAAACACTTAAGTTCGGCAACCGAATCAAGGTCTTTTTATTCAAAGTGTCCTAATAAGTCATAAGAGGGTTAATTAGGTAAACCTATTATGGTTAGTGGATCCAATGGTGATGATAGACGACTATCATCACTGGTCGTGAGCTTTGCAATGATCTTTTCCTACTAACTATCAAGGTATTCGATATTGTAAACATAACAATGAAAGAAAATATTTAAATAATGGTTATTTTAGGTTAGGTTAGGATAGGAGAGGAAATTAGACGTTAACTAATTATCATAGTTTTTAACACGGTCTTAAAGACTGCCAGCTAGAGTTGTACCAGTATAATTAAAAACTTAAATACAGCCAACTTTAATTAATGATTTTTTTACCACAACGAACTAATAATAATATGTATTTTAAAATATAATAAAATATAATTGTATTAGGTTTTTATAAGATTTTAAATACTTATTAGTTTTTAAATATAAAATGTATAACTTAATATTATTTTAATTTAAACATTATTTTATGTCCTTCATAAATTACAATCACACGGTAGAGTCCGTAAAGGACCTTTTTCTCATTTAATTATTTGGCATCCTTAATAAATTACATTCATTTTTATGCATTTTCTAATACATATATTACAGTGATACACCTCTGATCATAATAACTTTTCGTTTATTATAATGTAAGCAATACCTAGTTTTTGGGTTGTAGTTAAAATGTCCCTTTTTCCAGCGTATTCTTCTATATCTTTTTGTACAAACGTTTTTAAACGAGCAATTGAATCATTGATATGTTTTCTGATTGTATAATTTAATTAAATTTTTTTTTGGTTTTCTAAAATGCAATTGCCTGCGGGCGCCAACCCTCCCCTTCTAATTTTTTTTTTAGGAATTTGACTCTAGTAGAATTTTTTGGAAAGACATGTTTATTGATTACCTTCAGGTGCCCTTTGTATTATCATTCTTTAATGAGCTTATCTTCGTCAGTTGTTTTTCTGTTTATGAATCAGAAGATTGTAGTTTGAACTCATTGATATGTGTTCTGATTGTATAATTTTTTTTAAATTTTTTTTGGGATTTCTAAAATGCAATTGCCTGCGGGCGCCAACACTCCCCTTCAATTTTTTTTAGGAATTTGACTCTAGTTGAATTTTTTGCACAGACTTGTTTATGGATTACCTGCAGGTTCAATCTGTGTTATCATTTTTAATGAACTAATCATCGTCAGTTGTTTTTCTGTTTAAGATTCTGGACATTTTATTTTGAACTCTTTAATGTGTTTGCTTACTGTTTAATTTTTTCTACATTTTTTTTTGGTTTTCTAAAATGCAATTGCCTGCGGGCGCCAACCCTCCCCTTCTAATTTTTTTTTTAGGAATTTGACTCTAGTAGAATTTTTTGGAAAGACATGTTTATTGATTACCTTCAGGTGCCCTTTGTATTATCATTCTTTAATGAGCTTATCTTCGTCAGTTGTTTTTCTGTTTATGAACAGAAGATTGTAGTTTGAACTCATTGATATGTGTTCTGATTGTATAATTTCTTTTAAAATTTTTTTGGGTTTTCTAAAATGCAATTGCCTGCGGGCGCCAACACTCCCCTTCAATTTTTTTTTTTTAGGAATTTGACTCTAGTTGAATTTTTTGCACAGACTTGTTTATTGATTACCCGCAGGTTCAATCTGTGTTATCATTTTTAATGAACTAATCATCGTCAGTTGTTTTTTCTGTTTAAGATTCTGGACATTTTATTTTGAACTCTTTAATGTGTTTGCTTACTGTTTAATTTTTTCTACATTTTTTTTTGGTTTTCTAAAATGCAATTGCCTGCGGGCGCCAACCCTCCCCTTCTAATTTTTTTTTTAGGAATTTGACTCTAGTAGAATTTTTTGGAAAGACATGTTTATTGATTACCTTCAGGTGCCCTTTGTATTATCATTCTTTAATGAGCTTATCTTCGTCAGTTGTTTTTCTGTTTATGAATCAGAAGATTGTTGTTTGAACTCATTGATATGTGTTCTGATTGTATAATTTCTTTTAAAATTTTTTTGGGTTTTCTAAAATGCAATTGCCTGCGGGCGCCAACACTCCCCTTCAATTTTTTTTTTTTTAGGAATTTGACTCTAGTTGAATTTTTTGCACAGACTTGTTTATTGATTACCTGCAGGTTCAATCTTTGTTATCATTTTTAATGAGCTAATCATCGTCAGTTGTTTTTCTGTTTAAGATTCTGGACATTTTATTTTGAACTCTTTAATGTGTTTGCCTACTGTATAATTTTTTCTAATTTTTTTTTTTGGTTTTCTAAAATGCAATTGCCTGCGGGCGCCAACCCTCCCCTTCAATTTTTTTTTTAGGAATTTGACTAGTAGAATTTTTTGGAAAGACATGTTTATTGATTACCTTCAGGTGCCCTTTGTATTATCATTCTTTATTGAGCTTATCTTCGTCAGTTGTTTTTCTGTTTATGAATCAGAAGATTGTAGTTTGAACTCATTGATATGTGTTCTGATTGTATAATTTTTTTAAATTTTTTTTTGGGTTTTCTAAAATGCAATTGCCTGCGGGCGCCAACACTCCCCTTCAATTTTTTTTTAGGACCTGCAGTTGCCCTATAAATATACTCTCCGTAATGAACTTATTATTTCGAATATGTTTTTTCTGTTTAAGGTTCTGGACATTTTAGTTTGAACTCTTTAATGTGTGTTCCTACGGTAGGTATACATTTTTCTAAATTATTTTTTTTGTTATCTAAAATGTGTTTACCTGATTTAGACTCAGCACACTAAGCACGGTTATGACGTTACTGTTCTTTATTTTTGCCATTTTGATCATTTTTCCTTTAAATCATAAATTATAATAATATAATAATATAGTTTTAGTATTTTTGAAAAAAAATGACAGACAAAATTTTGTTAACACGGCGCATTGTATAGGCAATTCAGCTACAACAGAGGTCATTGTTGTTAGTGAGCGTGTCATATACTTGCAACGACTTGACATCCGATAAACATTTCTTTATTAATGTGTAATATTATTAAACCCTATACGTGGTTTTGTGATTGTGTGAAATTCTAGGAATCCGTTTTAGTTATAGCTAAAACGGCGGAATTAATGCATAGGAGATCCCACGGAGTTGTGTCGTCGGTTTAAAATGGAAAAAAAGTCTTTATTTTGTTTACAGGCATCTATAGTTGCCAGTATACAATGTAGACCGTGTTATTTTATACAGCAAATAATATATAGTAAACACCTCTTTCGAATCGACAAATGTATAGGTCTTGATCTGCAGACAGCGAGGTGGGGAAGATTTCGGCTTATCCACTACAGATGAGCGCCCTAACAGTACACCGCTCTAAGTTTAATACGTATGGGTAACTACCTTTTTTGCATAATTATTATACAATGCACTATACACCTTGAAACACCTTACACCTTAGGTTGTAGGTATTTAAAACAATTATTAACATTTATATTTTAAATACATTATTGTCGTATACGCCGATGACAGACGTACACAAATAAACAAACGAATAATAATATAAGCACTTTTATTAAAAACTTTTACGTCCAGTGGCGATCGAGTCACACGACCACCGCCAACTGACCATCTCTCTATGTTCCCATAGTACCTATATATAAGGGCCGGGCCACACATAGCGGTTGAACCGCAGCGGTTGAACCGCCCAACAAATTCAGATTGTTTGATTTTAAATGCAACCGCCTGATATGCGTTCACACTTACGCGGTTCAGCCGCGGAAACTGCCGCGGTCGAAAAATCGACCGCAACATGTCGCGGTTCAACCGCTATGTGTGGCCCGGCCCTAAATATTACAATCGAAGCACTACTTATACTTACTGACTATGCTTAAAATTATACAAATTGTTATTGTATTACATAATAATTGATATCGTTTTGGTATTTTACCTGTTACATATGAATGTTTACTTAACCTAGCTAACAATATTTTTTATATATTATGCATGATACATCATTATATACGCACCTATGTTTACACTTATTTTAAACATTGATGAGCATAGATGGTGAGTACTATGCTGGTCACGTCGAATTTGAATGCATTAGTCGACTTTATCTAGGTCATACATTTCGTGTGTATATCTAATGATCTTAATGAATTTGTAGATTAAAATGAATACCTATTTAAGATTTAAGATTTTTAGATTTAAATGAAAATCTCTGTACAGGCTTAACTCTGGAACTACTTATTAGATCTTCTTGATTTTTTTTTAAAACGAAAGAGTATTTCATGGAGAATGTTTATATGAATGAACATTTTAGGAAAATCTACCTGTGTATAATATTATATTGGTTGCTTTCGGTTAATCGGGCATGATTGTTGATTTGTATTATTATTTTTTTATACATATATATAATATATACAATAATATCTGCTAAGTAGTTTCAGAGTTAAGTCTGTATAGTTATAGTCTGTGTATTTATATATTTAGATATATGAATTAATGTTTGCGGGTAGATTAGAACTCTGAGAAGAATATAGGTTAATTTACAAAGGGTTAAATTTGTTTTTTTTATTCGTCAGATTTTAGTACTGTTATGATGTTAGGATAGGATTTTGTATAAATTGGTTATATTAATCCACCTTTTTTGTTTTCTAAAATGTATTTGCCTGCGGGCGCCAACACTCCCCTTCAATTTTTTCTTAGGAATTTAACTCTTGTTGAATTTTTTATATAGACTTGATCAATTCAGGGCCGTCCTTTGAGGGGGGCGTGGGGGGTGTCTAACCCCCCCACTCATGATTTTTTAAATATTTAGTCGGCAAATTGGACACTTGGTAAAAGTTGTCGGCAATTTGGCATCGTCAGTATTTTAATAGTATTTTTATTATTTTCAAAATATATTTGTATATAATATTATATTTCTATAAAAGACGTCGATACTTCGATATCCCGCAGGTGCCCTATGAATAGTTTTTCTTTAATGAGCTATTTATTTTGAATAGTTTTTTCTGTTTAATATTCTGGAAATATTATTTTGAGCTCTGTTATAAAAAATATAAAAACCTATGAATACATGTGAATAAACCTATTAAACTTCACATACTTACCATCGTGCCATCGTATAACCATTGAAATTAATTTCTATTTCATCTAGCATTAAATACACCTTAGTAAGATTGATATACAAAATGTCAAAATGCATGAACTTACAAGCCCTGCATATGAGTTATGAATTTTAATCAAGAATCTAAACATCAACAAAAATATAGATGCAATAATAATTTATAAGTTATTTACCTATTGTAAAGTAAAGGTATACTCTGGTTAAAACTTGATGCCCACCATATATTTCAGTACCTACCCCCTCTTATTATGACCTTAATAGAATATTTAGTACATATAATTATTATTTGACTGTAAATATTTTAATTTTTGTTGTATGTGATTGATTACCATAATGTACCCAACCGCCCCCCCCCCCCCCAACCCAAAATTCCACCATGACGCCTAGGCTTTTAGTATCATGGTTAGTGTAAATAGCTGCTGATGGAGAAATATTGTTTAATCATTTAAGTCATTAGCCACAATATCATAATAAGTGTTCTCGACTGAACTAAAAAATAAATAGTATTACAAAATATAATATCATTATTATATCTAAATTGTAATTAAAATAATAAATAAAAACAATTGCAAAATATTTATCTAAAGTGCATACTTTAACAAATATGTAGTGGGACTGACAACAATATTCATCTGGTTTTCATGATGGTTAAAATTGTAACACGAGTAGGTGAAAATGGAGGGTCGTAAAAGTTCAGTAGATCCTCTAAATACATAATCATCATTAGCACTGTAAAATATACTATTTAGTTATTACCAATAGTGTATGTATATTATATACATATTGAACCAAATAAATGTATGTTAATTAACATGACATAACAAAAAAAAAAAAAAAAAACTATTACATAATTGTAGTGTTAAATAAGCAACACTGACTTTATTAAGATTGATATACTTTTGAAATCAAAATTATTTTCATTTCCAATAAATAAAACATCACTATTACAATTTGATATCTTAACGGGACATGTAGAAATATATTCAACGGATGACTTAGTGATATCTTCATTTTCAAATAAATATTTATCGTCATAATTTCTAAAAAAATAATAATTAGTTTATTAAAAAAACATGGAAACTAATCAATTACTAATAAAAAGTTGTATACAATTATGTTACATTAAAATTATTTAATACAAAATTAAAAATTAATTATCAAAAAAATAAACTTAAATTAGTTCAAGTTATTTTTTGATTAAAGGGAGGGGAAGAAATACAAAGCCAGACAGAGTACTGTAAAGCAGTGGTATATGAAATTGTATTACCTTGACGCGGGCCGAACTTTTGAAATATAATTAACTAGTATAGTATTGATTGAAATTTGATGTTTAACCTTAAATCAATTTTATAATTTATTTACCTACAATCAAACCAATAATTATATAATACAGACAAATTGTATGTATAAAAAAAAAACTATCACAAGAAATGGTCCCAATACTCTTTTGCTCTTCATCATATTCTACCCAAAAAAAACTACAAAAAAATAAAATAATATTAATAAAATACTATAATAAGTTAACAATTATAAATATATTATGAAATATAGCTTATGGTACCCACCTTTGCGATTTTGCGAACAAGAAAGTGTGTCTGTGTTCGAACTTGAGCCTTTTCGCGCTTATTACGAACAGTGTGTCCGTTTGACACTTATTGTCATCCCGTTGACGTGCCGACGCCGAAGTGCGCTTGCGCGAACTTTTTGGCGACCGGCTTCGCTGGACACCGGTTGTCCGTAGCTCGGCCGTCGCTGTCTTCTACCTACGGTCGGACTGTCTGTTCCGTTACGACTCAAGCCCGTTTTTTTGTTCGTGTGCTCTGATCACAAAACCTCGTGGTTGAGTCCTTGTGGGTGCTTGCCTTTTGTGCCGCCCGTAAAACCGTGTCGTGTTCTTCGCACGCGTGTGGTCCCTTTTACACCGCCGTCCGGTATTGCTCGCCGTGACCGTGGGCGTTCGTCAGTTCTACGTCGCGTCGTTGTGACGCATCTTGCGAGAGGTCAGTGACCTCACACCTGCCCAGCTGTCTCTGCCGGGTACATGTCATTTTGAGGACACTGTGAAAATCGTCGTGGGATCCCGACGTCCACCAACGGTGACCTGCGGTATCGTTACTACATGTTATAATTATTGTATTTTGTTGTCTATTTTATTTGTATATTGTGCACCTGTGTGTGCCCGTTATGTACCATATAATTATTTGATATCACATTGTTTTAATATTATTATTGTGGCAGTTGTTTGAAGAGACGTCTTCGGCATCGCATCTTTATTAGTTATTATAAATATTATATTTTGGCACACTATATTCGGACCTTCATCATTTTGCTCCCACACACCCGCGAGTCGTCAGTAAACTGCTGTCAACGTAAGTGCTGACGGCGCAACAGTCTGGATGGTATACTAACTTGTGTTTATTTACATGATGCAATCATTGTCTTACTTTAGAGTTTGACTCTATTCAGTCAGGCTGCATGCCATAGGGACGTAATGGCAAAGAAGATGAATCCTTTGGTAAATTACTTGTACTGCTTTTAACAGTACCTAATGTATTATATTTTTTAGATAAATTGATCAATTTCGCTGACTGGTTTCTTCTATGCCGGGCCTCCATGGCAATTAACCAAAACAATAATCCTTGAACAACAATAAAACAAACGACGTAACATTAAGCAATGATATATTGACTTGGATACATTAGACTAATAGAAATATGTATCAATATAAAATATAATCATTACATACTTGACTAAGACTGTGGAAGTTGGAAGTATTGTTGTAAATATATTTTTAATTACAGACTGTCTAAATTACTGAAGTAATAACCAGCAACCACGCTAATAACTAATAAGTAATAACTAAAGAAATAAGTAAGCAATTTCACATTATCACATCAACAAAAACATTAAAACAAAATAATATTCAAATTTATTAAGTCTATAAATACCATAGAGTAACTCTATGATAAATACCGTGCTTATCACTAATAATAATTAGATAGTAATTAGATAGTAATAATTGTTATCAAATGAATAACAAATTAACAACAAAATGATATAATTTTATTGTTCGCCGACTTTAGTTGAATCATTTGAATCATTCGATTAAGTATTTGAAATTTGAACGGAAATAGTAAAGACAGACTACTATACATTCGTACAGTGTTGTATTCATACGTTTTAGTAAAAAGTTGCCGTGCATAAGTGTATTCTTTGTAGTAAGACATCTAAAGTATCGCCTCTCCACATTACCATAATTTTTATTTGTAAGTATTATTTTCTAGTTGTACTGATTATATTTCTTAATAATATTGTGCCAGTCTAATTTATTCACAAATATAGATTTCCAAAAAATGAAAATAGAAGGAAATAAATTTTCAAATTAAATGATTACCCAACTTCTATCTGGAGCAGAATCTGCGGTAATCATTTCACAATCAGTAATTATAAACAAGGCTCAGTATATAGTAGATATTATTATGGCCAGAGGCTGTCACAAAAATAATCCAAACCGCATGTCAGTTTAGAGGAGTAAAATAAACAATATAAAATAAATTTTAATAATTTATAGCAACACTGGTACCACTCTGAGCACGACTAGTAAATCATCTAAGAGGTAAAATCTTTTAATATTGAATTATTTTAATATTAATTAGATAGGTATTCAGATATTTTTTACAACTTTATATTTTCAGAAAATTACAACGATGAGTTTGAAGAAAATGAACAGACAAATATGAAATAAAGGATTTGGAGACGTTACAGTTGATGATTTTAATTAACCCAGAAAAGTCTTAGAAACTTAATAATGTCTAATTCACACACACTTATATTACAAGTATATTACTCAAGTTCCGATTTTAAATGTTTGCCAAAGCCAAAAGTTACTTAGTGGGTTATCGTTTTTAGTTCATACAGTGGATTATACTTATTATGGTTTTCAAAACTGAAATATATGATGTACCACATACAAGGAACTAGGAAGTCAAGCCAATGTGTTGACAATTTTCAGACGTTGACTTTCTTGAAGATAATTATATACATACCATATTGGAGCGAGTTATGAAACTTAAAGGTGAGAATATTGTTTATAGGTTTTTATTTTAAAGCTATTTTACTAACTAACGTACCCACCTGTTCACGGACACATTGTATAATATCTAATTGTGTGCGTGGACATAAATTTGTATATCGAAAGGGCTCAGCCCATTTAGTTAAAATAAATTAATATATAAATAATTATATCTTACAATATTAAAATATTCATAACTTGTTTTAAAAATAAAATACAAATAAATGCTTAGTGCTTCTCTATCAGGTACCTTGAAAAATATATTTGCTTTTAAGTTTGATTATAATATTATGTCATATAATTCTAATATTAAAGCGAACAGTACAAAACTGGATCTACTGTACTCACACTTGCATGTTGCTTGTTATTCAAAGAGAGAAACAAATGGTGCACTGACATATTTTTAACAAAGTTTTAATTTTTTAGGCAATACAATTTTGCTGGGAAACAATCCAATTTCAATAACACAAAGGGCCTCAGCATAGTTAAATTGCAAAGAAACACATAACTAGTTTGGACTTCAGTATATTTTAGAACTCGTCACTATTGATCTGATTCTTATGACAATTGGATCTGTATTTCGGGACATTGCAAGTAAGTGGCAAGTTGATAGAAAATAAAGTTCTATTGAACTATATGTGAACATCTAAAATTTCATATAGGTACAAACTAATAAGTTGTACACCTTAATTATTGGCATAGGTTAATATGAATTGTTTATTTTATTTATAATATTACATTTATTTTTAACTAAATTTTCACAGTAAGTTGAGAAATATCTACTAGAGAATACAAATATATTAATGATTTATTCTTCAAGGTACATGATTATAATATTAAGTAAATAGAAGATACTGATATCTAATATAATGTATTATATTTTAGAAAATTGGTTCGTGAATATGGATCTGTATTATTTTGTACTACTGTTATTTTACTTCAACGTATCCAAAGAGATTAAGCTTTAAATTATTACTCACTTATTATTATCATTGATGAAATACATGAACGTGACACCATTAGTGATTTTACATTAACTATTCTCGAGAGAATCATACCTGTTGTAATTACATGCATATTATGTTTCTTGCTATCATAGTATTTTATTTAAATTTTACTAATTTTTTTTTTTGTACTGTTAATCCAGAGAACTCATATTAAAGTTATATTAATGCTGCAGCATTTTCCAAGTATTACAATGACTGTCCATCTTAGAATATACAGGGATTCACATATATAGTTGAAGAAAATTTCCTTGAAGACATTTATACATTAAATAGGTTTGTTAAATTTTTTTATCATTGCTAATATATAATAATTTCATTTATTTCTGCTGAAGACAGGTTTAGATATTTTCCTAAAAAACCAACACAATGTCACAAAGATCTCGCAAAATTAAACCTGGTGATCAATTCACTGAATTTGTAATTCCTTATGTAAAGTGAGTATGCATGTAAAAGATATATTAAGATATATTTACGTACATATTGTTAACAAATAACCAAATAACAAAATCTTTTGTAGTGAAATGAAGAGATACAAGAGGACGTGATAGATCATTTAATGATTATGTACTGCCTGAGATGATATTGATATGATGAAATTGCAGCTGGATCAAGCAGCATTATTAAAAATAAAAATTATGGAATCTCAATCAGCATTAACAAAAGAATTAGAAAAAGTTAAAATGGAGAATCAAGATGCATTCGAAGAAAAGATGAGTATAATGAAATGGAAACAGAAAAAGCAGAATTAAAAAATAAATTTAAACATTTCTCAAAAAAAATTCTTATTGAGGGCATAAACAGGTGAGTTAGGTACCTATACTTTTAAGCTGTAATTAAAATATAGTTCTTAAATTTGAGTTGCTAATAATTCTATATTTTTTCTTTTCAGTGACCGGTACTGGAAATGATAGTAATAAACCATGCCAAGAATCTCCATTCTTACTTAACAAAATTAAAGTTAACCAAAATGGCACTAAAACATGAAATAGATCAAAGAGCCAAGCTTGAAAATAATTATTGTGAACAAATATTTTCTCAATTAAAACCTTTGCCTGTAAGTTAATACACTTATTTTTATTTATGAAATAACAATATTAAGTATAGTAATGACTGATGAAATATTTGTTGCAATATAATAATCAAAATATTTTACAAATTAAAACCTTTTTCAATTTTTATTTCTAGTTCAATTTAATAACTGCCTTGAAAGTTGCGTGGGTAGGTGGGTGAAATAATAGTGTATACTTCTGAGACCTTCTGCTATAATTTTACTAAACACAGGAATGTCATTAAATTATGTACGTTTAATTAGTTTCACAGTCATTTGAAAGGGTGTTCATTTGGAAGGAGTGGGATGTGTGTTTCAATCAAATTATTTGAACTGCCAGTTTTAATAATTAAGAGGATGTAACACGGGCATTTGTTGTCTCCGTCTTACAATTACGTAACAGCACATTTAAGCTCAGCAGATCACGTTTGACTTTGTTAGTTTAAATTTAGAGTGAATGAAACTTGATGGTAAGAAAATATCTTTGTTTTTATAGGAGTTTTTACTGTAGTTAAATTTTTTAGCAAGTCTTACGTATATAATATAGCGTTAATTAAAAAAGCTCATAACTAAAAATCATGTTTCATAATAGGTCGATTCATTCTAATTTTTACACTAGAAAAGCTTAATGTTTTATGCTGAGCTTAAATTTCCTATGTTACTCTCTTGTAAGACAGAGAAAACAAATGCCCGTGTTACGTTCTCTTAATATTTTCATTTGGTTTTCCAAAAAATCGATTTTGGTTTTTGGTGTAACTCTAAAAGAAATGAACGTATATACATGAAATTTTCACTGGTTGTTTATATTTGCATTTTATATACACGATAACGTTTTCAAAATATTTTGATTTATTTTGAACTGTTTAGGGACATTTTCATTTTCCATCTTTTTTTAGTTTTTTTTCTAAAAATATCAATAAAATGTTATTTGTTGGTTGCGAAAGCTTGAAAATTTAATAGAAGGCTATGAAAAATATTAAAAATACACAAGCACAGTTTATTTTTATAGTAATTTTAAGTTCATTTTTGGATGAAATTCCATATTAAAAAACCTAGCATTTAGTTATTTTGTTGTGATTGCATAATATTATTCGTGGGTACCTACTTGAAACTTCTAAAGTGTACTATTATGTATCCATGATAGTATCACGGTTTTTTGTTGATGTATAACGCATTATCAATACTTATTGACCTATTATAGGTCAATATTTTTTAAAATACCATAGATATGTATATATATGTCATAAACCTAGACTGACATACCGTCTCCGCTCAGAATCGTTTTTCTTATACAATGATATTATATCATTGAATTCAAATCTAATACCATTGGTTATACAGTGACCCACTTGTAACCTGCTGTACAGCAGAGCACCTTTTTTGGCTTGTATTAATTTTTAAATAGTTAAACTATGCTTAAAAATTGTTTTGTTTTTGTATTCCTAGTTTACTTCAAGACTCTAGAGATTCACAAAATGATATTTCAAGTATTAATGAGTTACAAGATTGGATAGACTCTAAAAGTCACCTCAGAAAGTACATACTCACATCTCTTATGGTTTAATTGATGGAAATTCAACAAACACGTCAAGGTAATGTTACACTACAATAATAATTTATTTTAATTAAACATAGTTCCAATTTAAGCTAAAATAATTCTACCAGTTCCTAGCTATAATTGTTGCTATAAAATCATGTATTTTGTGTTTTTTGTTATGTTTTTATGAGTAGTATACTTCAATATGATAATGACAATATGAGATACACAAAATAAAAACATTTCTTAATATTAGTATCAGATAAATATATAATTATTGAAAGCCTGCATGTATTAATAACAAATTAATAACGGAGTAGGAACTAGAAATACCTTAATGTTTTATGTTTATACATTAAATGTACTAAATATAAAATACAAATTTTCACTGAACAATTTATTTTTGTATATTATGTTATAATATTGTACTATGTTTTACTATTTTATTAATTTTTATATTAACCTTATGGAAATAGACTAAAAGTGTATTGCATAAATGCAAACATGTTGCAAAGAGTGCATGCTATACCTAAGAATACCCGAATTACATTTAAAAATCTATGTCTTTTAGTAATTGTAATTATAATATAAGATAGTAATAAATACACCAAAATGTAATTTAATAACAAAATTAAAATAATTTGTCATGTTTTAGATTAGTTGAATAATCATCTTGTGAAGAATCACCATCAGAAAAGGCCCCAATCAAAATGGATAGTAAATTTACCAGAAAAAAAACAAAGAAATCCCAAAAATTACTATGAGAATGGAAAGACAAAATGGAGACTTTATGGAGATGAAGTCAAAAATAGATGTGATCAAGAAAATGTAGTTGTTTGTTTTAACTTACAAAATGTAATCACATTTCCAAAAACAAATGTCTGCCCAGCGTTTTATAAAACAAAATTAATTTTTTTTTCAGTTTATTTACTAGGCACACTGCTAGTCAATGACAATGAAAAAGCATTTGTGAGTGTCTACTTTAATGAGTTGATTCTTTTGTCAATGTTGCCCATCGCTTGTAGTCTTGAAATAGTAGTGGTTAAATGGAAACCCAATAATTGGGCCAAACATCCATTATCAATTATTTTGAGTCGATACAATTCTGTTGATTGGACACTTATAGCTCAGAACATTTCTACCGAGTATCAATGGTATGATTAACTATATTCTATACTATATAAATTAACATATATTATATATAATTATTAATTATATAAATATTCCGTTTAAGTGCCTACTTAAAATGTATTTAATATTATTTTTTTTTAATAATATACTTTTTGTCATTTATATTTTGTGTTTAAGTCTTCAAAAATTGACATTGGCCTATGGTACAATAAATAGAACAGTCGTAACTGAAAACTGGATAATATCGATAAAACCTTATAGGGTTTATGTTTCCAAGAAATCTGAAAGTTCTTTCTTAGTGTACAGTTCAGATAACCATGATTCTACACCTGATGTGTACAACAATCAAGTGATACCAATTCGTTCTCAAATTAAATGGTTTATTGTTAGGTAATTCAAATGATTAATTAATTTTAATGTTTTTCGTTAAAATTCATGAGTACACTTATGATGATTCCTTGAACAGAATAAGGTCTGAAGACTTTAAGACACTAGAAGAACATATTGGCCATCCTATACAGATTGCAGATAATGTCAAGTTACAGCGCTCAAGAACTGAACGATTCATTGAATTATTTTGTGATCAAGTTTCCCAAAAGCCAGTACATAATGGTTATAGTTCAGCAGAAGTATGTTTCAAACAATACATTTTACTTGATGAAATTTTGTTCTTATGATTCATTACTGACCTCAGATCTATACATTTACTAAATATTTAAATCATGAATAACCAAATTGTGCATTATATTCTAAATACCTATGTGATTTTAATCACTTATATTTTCCTAAAAATATAACGCATAATAATATGTTAAACATAAAAATGAATATATAAATATAAAACATTTTATCAGGGTTAGAATATTTAGTTTTTGTGAGTCTGTTTTTCAGGTTTCAATTCACAATATATCAATAATCACATTATACTATTAGATATAATTTTTATAAAAATGTTATATTAATTGTAAAGCTTAAAAAAATTGAAATAATTTGACCATTCTGTAGAAAAAACTCAATCTAATTTAGTTTTAAGTAATTTAAATTTTTGGTAATAAAAAAAAAAACCACTCATAATTAATTTCAACTAATACTAAGTTATAAGTGTTGGTAGTTTACTATTTGGTGCTTGATAAAATATATTAAAATTGAATAAGATTAATTTTATTAATGTAATATTATTATTAGTTAGAAGACGATGTATGTGCTGGTTGCTTGGTGAATCCTCCGGATGTTAAACTTACTAAATGTTGTGAAAATAGCAATGACATAGTAAATTGTACTTCGTGTCAATGCAGACCTATGTGGTGTGTTGATTGCATGGCTAAGTGGTAAGAAAAACCTTGTTGTAGAAAAAACATGTTATTGTATTGTAAAAATTATAATTAATATTGATTTTAGGTATGAATCAAGGCAACCTCAAAACGACACAACCATATGGCTATCATCAAAATGTACCTGTCCACTTTGTCGTCAATTGTTCTGTATCCTTGATGTCTGTCCATTGGAAAATTCTGATTTAGCTAAGACTAATTAAGTACTGGTTGCTTTGACAATACTACTACTGTGATAATGTGTGTAATACAAATAGTAACTTTTAAATTGTTTGTAATCTTAAATATTTAATTTGTTATGTTAATATTTAAAACTGTGTAAAGAATCTTTTTTTTACTTGTAACTAATAACGAAATAAAATTTTATCATTTAAAAAAAAAATGTAATATACCTATTAATATATTATTAACCAATAGAAGATGTTACATTAAAATTAAAATATATACAATACTTCAAGTTTAAAAATTAGCATCATCTCGGTACAGTTACTAATCCGTTGTTACTGCTCTTTATAACATAGGCGCAAGTAGACCTATAGAACGTGGGTGGCTATATTATTTTATATTTTAAAAACCCTAAAATTTATGTTATTTTACCATAATAATAATAATAATGTCAGTGTTGACAATTGCAACAATAATGATAGACCTAAAAAAACACAGGATGCTAAATTAGAACTTGGGAATGCTAAAGACCTTCTTTCACCCCCCTAGTTATGCCAATAGTTTCTAAAAATAAGAATAATAAAACAAATTCAATTACTCATTAAATTTGAAACAATGTTCTTCAGCTAATAAAATCACAATAATGTAAAAGTTAGGTACTTTACCAATGTAAATAAAAAATGATAATATTCTGACTTGTTTAAACTTTTAAAGTATTGTAAAAGGTTTGCTTACCTCAACAAGTGTATATTCTTATAAATCTTAAAATTATTTCTAATTATAACATTGTGTCTTCTAATGTACTGTTTTAAATAGAAAATATTAAAACATGTGGCGATATTAATGTACCTATAACCATAGGCAATAATAATAAATACATATATTTTATTATGTAAATTGCATGGACACTGAAAAATCTTGACTATTAAACTATAAAATAGTATGGTATAGCTTGTTTTCGCTCCACCTTTTCGTTTTAATGACAGTAAGAAATTATAGTAAAGAAAATCTATGACAGTCAAGATTTCATAGCATAGAAGCAAAAAAACTAAAAAGTACAAGGAAAAAATCATGATTGGAACCAGGGCGAAAGGACTGGAACCATACCGAAATAGACCAGTTATAGAACGAAACCTTTCTTAAACTGTGGACCACAGCGGCGGTTCTATCTAAAATTAAAATACTACATTTTTTATGAAAAATTATGAATAAGAATAATAATTATAAGCCACGTATGTATGTTCGTATCTTGTATACCTACTTGATATTTGATTTGTAATATAAAACAAGTATTAAAATATTAATTATGATAATACGAGATATTTCGTAAAAAAAAAGGTAGGTAGGTATTCGAAAGAAAATTGGTAGGAGGTCTGCGATTTTTAAGAGTCTTCCATCAGGGGTCCAAAATTTTAAGAACCGCTGTCGCGGTCGTATACGATTTACAGAGTACCTACCTACGTGTAATAATATCTGAGAATTCTGTAAGAGTTGATAAAATACGGTAAAATGTTAATGACGCTTATTCACCAACAACATTGTATGCACATAATTAATTATTTTAAAATGTAATAACTCAAAAATTACCATATAAAATGTCAATAAATATAATAAAATCGTAAAACCAAGCAATTACCTTCCTTCAGATGCTCGGAGGGCTCTCGAGATCGTGTTTTCGAGAATTAGATCAAATACACTATACAACACAATCGTATATAAAACATGCACAGATAATATAATAAATGCAATTAATATAAAATATTATATTAATTGCATTACCTGATCCGCAGTCGTTTGTGAATTATCTTGTAAGGGTTTTAATAGACACAGAGTAACATTTTTTAAATTATAAATCGAAATAATAAACGCACTGATTATTGCTCACATAAGGAGTCCAGAATGTCGCTCGTTGAAATCGGTTTTTTTGGCCTTTTTTTTGGAGGTTGTTACTCTGTGAATGGTGCTCATGCACTGATTTAAGGGATGACGCGAAGATGACCAGAAAGTGGTAGGCGGCTTTATCAAAAGGTTATCGTGAGCTTGGGAACTAGATTATTCTTTGGCGGCAGATACCCTTTTTTTCTTTTCCTTTTCTCTGGCGGCATCATATAATAAAGTCACACACCCTGCGTTTTACCGTTATGAGTGCGTGCCGATATCTTAGTTGTCGTTAATAATGGTTTTATTTGATGTGACCGATTTCTACAAACGACAGTCTGGCCGTTATTTATTAGGTATTCTGTAAGATTTTAGTTTATTATAATGGTGTGTGAGCATATCATTACAAAAATTATCAAAATTATCAGAAATTTACTTGTTACCACTGCGCGATAATTAAAAAGCTACAATTAGGTTTTTATTTTAGATTTAATTATTATATTATACGTATTTGTCTCCGTCACAGTGACCCGGGATGAATAAGCGAAGTAAGTCGCGTATAACTCCAAAAAAATTAGTATTTACTATGGGTTTTTTCCTTATTGTATTATTCTGTAAAATGACAACACTACAATAAAAATGTACCGAAGAAAATAAAATTAAACGATTAACGACCAATTGACGACCTCTACTCGATTCTAAGAAAAACAAGATAGTAACGACAGCGCAGTGGCGTCCGCAGGATTTTTCAATGGGGGGGGGGGCTTTAAAATTAGTTACAATTTTCTTTTCAATTTGTCTAGTCTAATAATTTCAGACGTTTATTTGAGGTATTTTAAAATGTTTGTAACTTTTCAACTTTTCTGGTAGAAAAAATGCTCTGATCATAAGCTTCAATGCTCAGTGTATATTTTTGGAAGCAAATTGGATCTAGTTGGTTTTATTAATTTGGTTGAAATTGAAAATGCTCAGTGCTTTTAAAAATAATTTGAGAAAAGAAAATGAAAATTTATTTAAATGTTTGGTTATACCGTCTTCACTTGGATTGTATTTGAATAATTAAATTTTTTTTTCTATAAATGTCAAAAAAAATTACTTATCCGGTCAAAAAGCTTAAAAATGTAATACGTAAGTTTTTTTATTATAGCTAAAATATTAACGATACATAGGCATCATGCTTATTTTTTATAAGCATTTAAAGTTCAAATTTCGTCAAAACCACATTTAATTTGTAGTTTAAAACTTATAAAATATTAAATGTGTATAGCTAAGGTTAGACAATTTAATACAAGGTCTTTCATACAAATAGTTCATACTTTTACAGAAAAATTACAGATAATTTATGCAAATTGGTATGTTACAAATACAATGTTTTTTCAAAAATGAATTCATTCTGGTAAGACATATTTGAAATGTACGTTCGCTTACTATAGTTGACGGTTTAACTTGATTAATATTTTTTTGAAAAAGTAATAATAATACGGGTAAAGGGGGGGCTTTAGCCCTTTAGCCCACACCCCTGCGGACGCCACTGCGACAGCGTATAATTCAGCAATCATGGAAGATACTAAAACCAAACTTTTATTCTAGGTAATATTCAGTACAATAATACAATAAGCAAAATACCCATGGTAAATACTACATTTTTTGGAGTTATACTACGACACTTACTTTTAAAAATATTAATTTTTGATAAAAATAATTACTTCTTCAAATTAATAAAAATAATTTGTACATTTCTGGTTTAATTGCGTACTTACTACTTTGGTTGATAGAACACTTAAATTTGAGATAAAAAACAATTACGTCAAAATGTTGATTAGTTTTGAAGATTTACATAAGAAAATGTGTGATAGGTTTGATTTTGATAAAAAAAAGTTAACTGCCCATAACTTAAAGAATAAAAAAGTTAGACCCACTCTTTAAAGGGTATTTCTTCATCATTTTGGGTATACTTTCGTATGACGTCGGCCGGTCACTTCACCCCGGGACACGTTGTATATACATATATATAATTATACTGTACGTGTGTTGTGATTGAACTCCTCCTAAACGGTTGGACCGATTTGAATGAATTTTTTTGTATGCGTTTGGGTGACGCCCCGGATTGTTTAGATTCACAAATCATCCCCCTGGGTCCAACCAGGGGATGTGCTCAAACGGGGATTTAGAGATTTACGGTGGAAAATTTTTGTTTATAGATGGTTGCCATGGGTTTTAAAACTATTATATTAATTATTATTTGTGGCCGTAAAATCAGTGTATTCGTTCAATGCATTTAATTTTTTTATACGCTGTGTTTTGATGTTATATTTATTGCAATTACGTAAATATTGAGCTTATTATACTCAAATATAAGTTACGTACATAAAACAATGCCACGTTTTCGTGGACGAGGAGGAAATATTGGTCGACAGACTCGGCACTAGTCCAGTCGTTTAAGAGGAGTTCAGTGACATACTTGGTATAACTTTTAAACTTATGAGTTAAATCATAAAGTTATATACGTACAAACAGCACGGGGTCCGCGGCCTACCTGATAAATGATAATATACTGCTGCGAATCAGAATTTTTATTCCAGGCAACAGAAAAGATAAGATAAATTTTGAACCGCATACACCGAATATTAAATAATTAATTGAACAAAGTATATAGATGAGTAGGTACATTTAACGGGAAACGAAGTGCACGGGATCAGCCATTAACATTTATGGTATAATATTATAATCAATATCCCACCATAGTTTCTGTTATGGAAAGTATGACAACCGTGGGTCATGGAAGCCTAATCAATGATTCGAGAATTTATTTTTATAGATTTTTAAGAAAATTCTTTTATTGTACTTATATTATTAATTGTATTATATAATTAAATTATATAAGTATAAATTAATAGTTAATTAGATACACCTGTCAAATAGTACTCTGTTCACATTAATGAACCACTCGGGTGACCAAAATATACGTTGTTTATTTCAGTTTATTATATCTAAAAATAACGATTTAAGAACTACCCCTCTTAATCTACACGTCAACTTATTTTATTGTTATAACATTATATTATGCAAGGCCATACTGTTGTATAAATATACATAATAATATATAGATTGTCTGAAAAAATTTATTATAAAGCAAATGGCAAGCGTAATAAAAACTACATTATAATATTAAGCTTAAAATTTTACTTAAATGTTGTGCGTCTTTGAATTTGAAGTACATTTTTATGAGCGTCTGAGTCAGAATTTTGACAAAATTCGTCAAAATCACGAAATTTTGACGATTTTTTTAAGTTTTGTAATTCATAAAAATTGTCTTTTTATATCTAATATTTAAAAATTGAAGTCCTTAAAAGTTTTTCAACCTTTAACCAAAAAAAAAAAAAAATGTCTACTGGAAAGTCCAATTACTTATTTATGAGCATTTGAAGTACAAATTTTTACAAACTGTACCAGCTGTATTCACTCAATTTCTCATGGAACGATGTTCATAATTATTGTTGTCAAAAAATGAATTACCGTAGGTACTTTAAATTTACACCAAATGTTTATTTTGTCAGTTTCTATACTTGATACAATTTTCAAATTATTTTGACATGTTTTTAACTGTTAACGGATTTTTCTTTTTATTATTATTGGTAAATTCGCTTCAACAACAAATACGTTATTAGCGTACCTATATAGAAGTATTCTTTTTTTTTTTAATCACAATTTCTATTTCTTTAAATGTTAAATGTCTTGTCGTATTAATATATATATCGTTTTAAATGTAATTTTAATATATTATTGTGTACACAACAAGTCACAAGTATTATCGTAATCATCGACACAATTGACATAGTGTGCGGATTCGACAGTCAGACTCTTGTGGATCGATGACCGGATTTTCGCAGTAGGTATACTTACTTTTACGTAATCACAATAGTTATAATTATATTAATATTTTAGATTGTGAGCAGAGCGATAAAATAATGTGTGTTTGTTTTTTTGATTACTATTTCTGTCTGTTCTCACAATTTGGAGCAGAATAAATTTCACCACACCGGTAAATATAAAATACTTTCTCTTGGCCAAAACCTCCAATGTATATTATTTTATTGAGATTTAGTACGTAACAAAGAAATTGTTATTCAATGCTCTTTATGCGTCCCAGTAGATTCCACGCTCACCGCACGTTCAGTGGAGACTTTATCGTGTGGACATAAATAAAATCGTACACTTTAATGCAAAAAACAAGAAACAACATTTTACTGTGTAAACAGAATAATAATTATATTAGATCATAATTTGATGAACATTTTTTAAACAATTTATGTTGAGAGATTTACAATTTTGATAAAAATTATGCCGAAAAGAATTAGATACAATTTGTAAAAAACAATAAATATAATTAATTAAAAAAAAGAAAAAAAAAGGCATCGGACAAGACGAGGCGATGTGTGGTGGGTACGTGATGGCGAGTGGGTGGTGATGCAGATAATAACGATGGCCACTGGTCATCTCTACACAGTTCTCACGGCCGGTCCTGCGGGGCGGACGAGAGTCGCGGGCCCGTTTGGTCTGGACGCGAAGACGACCATGGCGACGGACGAAGCCCGGCCACGACGGCTGCGAGAGCGACGACCACGGCAGTTGACCATAGATAAAGAAGTAAGTTGTGACGGCGACGACGGTGACCGAAGCTCGGAGCGAGCGACGAAGACAATAATATCGGCTGGCGGGATCAGACCACTGGGCGAAAATGGGAGAGAATCTGCGTGGTTTTCGCCCTGGCGTCGCGCACCGCCGAACTCTGAAACGTTTCGTTCCCTCGAGCCCGGCGCTGCTGACTTCCGTGGTCCTGGCCACCCCGTAATCATAGTTGTTGAAATATACAATTAATATGTAGTATATGTAGTCAGCCTTGACACGTGTGTACAATATAGTAACTAGTTATGTACGAGCATAATTTATAGTTACTCGCGCGGTTGCGCTGCGTTACACATATATTAAAGAAAAATTATTTTTATTTTTTAACACTGAAAATAAAAAATTTTAATTTGATTTAAATTTTTTTGGATATACTCAAAATAGCATATTTGTGGTTATAAGAACAATATTGATAGAAAAAACATTTATCTAAGTCAAGTAGTTTATTTTTTAGAATTTTTTAAAATATCAATATTTTTAACAATTTTTGTCATACCTATACATTTAAGTAGGTATTACATTTTTATTTTTCGTCAGGTCTTTGAGTTACACCTTGTATAAACGTGTTGTACTCGTCTTATACTTTTATAGGTGAAGTAGTCTTTTAGATTCTGATCGTAGAGATTAATGCGTATTAAGATTTTACAACTACCTATGTGTTTTTGTGTATGCGTATCGTTTTATGGTAAAAAAAATGTTTTGTTCATCAACATTGGGGATGATTTCTGACCGCAAATTGGATCTATAGTTGGTAGGTATGGTAGACACAGATACTGATGTGTGCTAGTACTATTTTAAATCGTGTTCCGAACGAAAATATGTTATCAGTTTCAGTTATAGTTATCATTTATCGGTGTTTTTGAATTTTTTAAATTTTTTATACTAATTATCAAAATATGTGGTCTCTTTTGATTCGTGTTGAGCTACTTAGGTATAGGCATAGGCAATAGTTGACTATTTTAGGTTTTCCTTAATTTATGTCGATAAAAAATATTTTGCTCCGTCAAGTAACTTAAAAATGTAAATACCTACATTATGTTCCTATAACCAGTATATTATTGTTAGTGAAAATTAAAAAAAAAAGTTGAGCTTAAATCCACGATAGTATTTTTATGAGGTCATATCTGCAGTTTCACCGTCACTTAGAAAATTCCTCCTGTTGCCATCTCCGGGTCCGACGAGCACCTCGAACAGCAGCCTGCAATAGCTGTCTACAGTCCGAACCGCCCGGCCGAACGCCTTGCCGCTGCAGAACGAACACGTCGAGCCGGTTGCACGGACACGGGCAGCGTTTCCGTGATCATGGTCCTTTGCAGGCAAAGGCTGATTTCCAAACTCGTCCACCTGCTGCTCCCTGATCCTTTCGGTTGCTGCCACCGCCGCTGCATGCCGTATTCTTCGCTGTCGAGCTCCCGCACATCCTCGCTTGCTCAGTCCAGAGCACTGAACCGCAGTCGGCCGTATGTATAGTTGTAGTGCACTGCGCCGTCCAGGGGGTCAATTCTCGAACGGCGCTATCTAATAGTCGTATACGACATAAAGGAATTGTCGAACGATTTTTATTATTTCCTATTCTTCAATTTCATACGACACGCTAGCGAATGAAAAGTCGTACGACTTCAAAACGTATGACTATAACCACTCGTCAAGAAGTAGTCGTAGACTACTTTGTATGCCTCCATGGATAATGTTGTATTAATTACAATAACCACACACAATTTAGATAATATATCTACGACGTATCATAGTAGTTAATAAATAGGTACCTAGTTCCGACGTGCCCGTATTCCGAACGTTTAAAAAGTACTAAGTTGTAATTTTGATTCATATTTCATTAGGATCTAGCTACTTATATAAAAGACGTACCAATTTAAATATAACTATGGCTAATTTTGATGAGTTGGCAAATTTAATTGCAATTCAAAATGCACAACACCAGCAATATTTTCAAAGAAATCCAAGAATTCGCAATAATAAGATTATTAATTCTTTTGAACTTTCGGACTCGGCATTTATAAAAAATTACAGACTAACTAAGAATTTGACTAACATTTTGATACGACAATTATGTCCGTATCTAAAGATAAAAAAAAGATCATCTGATTTAGACGCATCAACAAAGGCAAGTTATTTAGATTAGATAGGTACCTACATACTTTTATAATATAAAACATCCAAACTTTTTATTTATATGACTTTTATACACAGATAAACACCTATATGAGTAAAATTACTATTATTATCATAGAACAATATTATTATTTAGCTACCAACTATTAATAATTTTTTTTTTAGGTTTTGGTAGCTCTTAATTTTTTTGCCACTGGTAGCTACCAGACCCCAGTTGGTAATAGCCGATTTACTTCGATATCTCAGAGTTCTGTATCTCGATGTATCGAAGAAGTTACTACTGCATTAAACGAGGATGATATTTTTGGTTCTTGGGTAAAATTTCCTGGTAATATAAGGGAACTTAGGAAAGTCCGCAATGAGTAAGCTTATACTTATATATCAGTTCTAAATAAACTATATAGGTACTGATAAACTTGTTATCTTGATCAATCTTGATCAAGTTTGCTAAAATATAAGTTGAAATCGAAGCACACTTTCTGGTAGAAATTTTGTATACAGGATTAAAAAAAAAACCATTGTAAAACCACTATAGATCCTTCACTAAGCTCAGAATCCAAAATCATTAGGGTCTATGCTGCTGATACAGTTCTTCCACCTACCCCCTCCCCCCTGAAAAATATCCCTAGTTGTGTCTATAATACAGTAATGTTAGAATACATTTAAAATAATGGGCTGCTGAACTAATATATTATATAATATAATACAATATTTTACAGTTACTTTTCTTTACTATTTAATTGAAATTTCACCAAAAATTAATTAAACTATAATTACAAAATTTTAGATTTTATGAAACAACTGGTTTTCAAGGTTGTGTTGGATGCATTGACTGCACACATGTGGCTATTGTTCCACCTATTAAAGATCCATTTAATGCAAATCCTGAATATATTTATATTAATCGAAAAGGATACCATTCAATAAATGTCCAATTAGTTGAGTACCTATATACATTCACTTAATTTGATTTGATAACTTTCTTAACTATAAATGCAAGGACAAGCAAGTTATAATTAAAAATTAATAGTTATCTAACCTTAATTTATTAACTTAACAAAATACCTTTATGTTTCTTTTCAATGTATTAAACATAGACCTATAAACTAATGGACAGGCGGTTAGCGCTTTCCACTCCGCTCTGCCATCAATGCTAGGCGATCATACAACCATATAACAGAGAGAGAAAGAACATAAAGTAGTGAAGGAGCACCACACTTTGATTCTTTTCTTGCTTACACTATATCCTACCCCTGACCTCTCTATATAAGTGCTGTCAATTACTTTATAGGTCCATGGTTTTAAATATTGAATTAAATGTGGAAATACAAATTTTTTTTATGTTAAAAGTTAGAAATTAATTTCATTAGGTACTAAAACAAAACAAATTTACTGATACAACATTTGTATTCATAGTTTTGAATTGTCATACATAACAGTTTTTTTCCAGATATGTGATGCAAAGCTCAGAATTTTAAACGTTAATGCACTTTTTCCTGGGTCTACAAATGATTCATTTATATGGAACAGTTGTGATGTACTTCCTGTAGTAGAGCAACTTTATACAAATGGTCAACAAGGATTTTTTCTTTTAGGTACCTATATAATTGAAACTGATTTAATTACCTAACAGATCTTACCACGTATGATTAGAAATTATAATAAAAGTTAATATCTGAGAAAATATTGGTAACCAATCGAGGTTTGATGATGAAAGCATTAAGAAAATGAAAATTATGTTTGAAAACCCATGAACAATTTTGTAATAAAATATGCATTTTTCAGGTGATTCTGGATATGCATTACGCCCTTGGTTATTAACACCTTTTAATAATCCAGTTACTGATGTTGAGCAGTACTATAATAAAATGCAAATGTCAACTCGAAGTATCATAGAAAGATGCAACGGGGTTCTTAAAATGAGATTTAGGTAGGATTGAAAGTTAATATTAGTTTTTATCTACCTGTATAATATTGATTATGTTATTTTTCAAATACTTTTAGATGTCTTCTTAAACATAGATTTCTTCATTATCACCCAGAAAAATGCACTAAAATTATAAATGCTTGCACAGTATTACATAATATATGTATAACAAACAATGTACCATTGCCAGTAGAAGAAGGGCCAATAGACATTGATATGGGTATAATTCAACAACAAGGTGGTCCAATTATTGATCAGCGTTTTGCAGGCAATGATTTGGTCCAAGGTAGACAAGTACGTTCAATAGTTGCAAATTATTTAAAAAGAAACAGATTGCATTTATAAGGAACATATTAATTTATTATTTTAAAAAGCAAATGTAAACCTTTTAATAGTAAAAACTTGATATTATTTATACTTTACTATTAGTTATTACTTATTACTCATTAGAGATCTACTTATATTATTATTGAATGTCAATAAGAATTATATTTATATTTATTATTTCTTTAATGTATTATTAATATTTAATTATTAATATTATTAGTTTATTTATTATTATTTTAATTTTAATTTCTAATGTCTATTAAGTATTATACTATTATGTATGTAAAAATTAAATAAAAAAGAAAACATGTTATTAGATTATATAAAAAATGAAAAACTAGTAAATAAAATTGTTATTTAAAATTTTAAGAAAAAATGAATTACTTTTAAGTATTAAAATAAAATAAGATAGAATTAAATGATTTAGAAAAATAATAGGTTAGTTAAATTCTGTTTGTTAATGCAACTGCAATGCGATTAAAAATGTCATTTCTTTGTCTCAATATTTCATTTTGTTCTCTCAATAACTCTAACTTTTTTTCATTATAACTGGCTTTTAAAGCAAGTTTTTTTTTTCCAAGAGAAACAAGATTTGCTGCAGCACTGTTACCATCATCTAATCTTCGAGCCGTAGTTGATTTTTTTGTCTTTCTTTTATTTGTAGCTTTAATTTCTAAATGCAAAAACAGGTAAATTAAAATAAGTTTAATAATAATGATACTTTTTTGTTATTGTACTAGGTCAGGTTAATTTTAGTTTAGTTTTACATGATAATAGTCAATACAGATGTAGAAACATCTATACAATTGTGTAACATTTAAGTATCAGTACAACAACAAAAAAGTAACATAATAATTTTTAAATGGAAAAAATTATTGGATATATACTATCATTTGATTCTTCAATGGATGAAACAGGATTTAAGTCAGGATTCTTTGGAGAATTTGGAATGATTGGAGAGGATGTACCAAAGGAAGGACTTTTTAAGAAACTGTCATCGACAGGCCAGTTATCATCTGGTTGTACAACTATTATGTTGTCATTGTTTACAATGTCAACACCCTGCTGTTCACCAAATGAAAAATTGACTTTGGATGTCTTAGCTGTTGTATGGCCTGAAATGCTGGTTGGATTAATAAGTTCCAATACATCATTTTCTACAACAGTCAGTGTAGAACATGGTGTATTATGGCCAGTTTTTCTTTGTGCTGCTCTAATCATTGCCTGTTTGGTCTTAGCTTTGGTTCGATTATCTTGAAAAGTCTAAAATATTTACAATCATGTAAGTAAAAATAATAACTAATACTACCTACACGGCTACACTACTCTTAACCAAAAAAACTCACTTTACGCCATTTATTCCAATTTTTAACGGCTCCGGGCATTGCATTTAGAGACTCAGCAATTTTCTCCCAACGTTTTTGAGCGGTTTTAAACGTAAAACTACTGCTAAATTTTCCACTTAGCAACTGTGGATCAAGCTTCAAAAACCCGTTCAAAGCTATCATCTGATCCACAGTTGCCCGACCTTTAATGTCGTTTGCCATTATATTACAACTTAGTAGGTAGTAGGTACTCGAAGTAATTAAACAGATCAAATATTGGCTCAAAAAATGGCTCAATTTAAAACAGCTGACTGACACGATGAAGAAGAACTTAGTACCTATTTAAATGTATAACAATGAACAAAAAAACTAGGTAGGTACCTAATTAATTTATTTAGGTATTTTTTTATCGATTTTTATTGATTATTATGTATTATGCAATTATTATTATCGCTCGTATTATTGTTATCAGTCGATATCTACGTGATAGTAAGTATACCACAAGCGGTTCATACGACTCGTTCGTTACCACTCTACAAAAAGTAGTATACTACAATTTAATTAGCGAGTGGTGTTCAAGAATAGGTATAAGCAGATGACACAAAGCGTATACGACTTAGCCATGCGACTGTAGTCGTATTCTATTTATTTTCGCTTACATGTCGAATGTGTTCGAGAATCGACCCCCAGGGGCCCTATTCTCGAATTTTGTCGCATTCGACATAAATCAGAACTCGATCGATTCATCGTCGAACTCGATCGATTCGTCGTCCTTGGTATTCTCGAAATGATGTATGACTTTTCTCGAACGAAAACCGTTCGACATTATGTCTACTGCTATATCGCATTCGACAAAATTTAGTCGAATGATTTGTTAATTTCGAGCACCATAGATTTAATATATTTCACGCAAATCAACTGCAGAATACTATGATTATTGATAAGTCATCTTGTATTATTGTGTTTAAGTACTTGTATTACGATTGTCGATTACCTTTTCATTTTGTTAATTTATTATTGTTGTTTTATTTTATAACTGCTGAGTTAATATTTTATTAAATATAACAATAATGGCGAATGAATATGAAAGAGCTATGATGTTTGCTATTGCTAATATAGAGAGGCAAGAAGCTCAAAATGTCAGACAACCGTTTGGCATTAAAATAGACCCTTTATTAGCATTAAGTGATCATCTTTTTATAAAAACTTACCGATTGAGTAAAGTTTTAACAAAATATTTAATCGAGTTAGTCACTCCATTTATGGAACCACCAAAACGTACGTCGGCTTTGAGCATCCAAAATAAGGTAATACATAATAATTAATAACAATAATAAGGTAGGTTTGATTAGTAACAATCAGTATCAATCACGAATTAAGATATATCTTAATTCGTGGTATCAATATATCATATTTTGGCGGAATATTTCTGATAATAAATGAATTTTAGGTTATACCATTGTGGTTCACTCGACAAGATTATTACTAGTCGACATAATCTCGAATGCGACTAATTTTAGTCGAATGCTTTTGGAGAATAGCGTTTTGCAGTCGACTACGACATAATCATTCGAGTTTAGTCGCACACGACTTCTTGTCGATCGATCTCGAGAATAGAACCACTTGCCCGACAGCCCGTCACCTCAGAAGATCCTCTCGTCGTCTTTGGTGTGCAGTATGTCAGTAAAATCCGCGGCAATGGACATTTCACACCAGCGTTTCTCCTCGACGGTTTGTTCGAACGTCCGGTCGATGCTGTGGTCGTTTCAGAAAAAAGCATTAAAAATAAAAAAGAATTTCATTGTTTTATATTAATAAAGAAAAATTTACTAATTAACATTGATTATATTTTTATTTTTGTTCATAACTCATAATACTTATGATATTGTATAACTAAAATAACTAGTATAATTATAATACCAATTAGTTCAATATTAAATGTTAGAATTTGAGTGTAATGTACAATTTAAAATATGCATGCTAATCGTGTTCAATGTTAATGTAAATTAAATCAAATGTAAGTATTGATTATGATATTAATATATTATGTGTAAAAAATACTTACCTCGAAAAATGGTATTGGTGAAAACTAAAAATCACTCATTTAAAATTTAAAATGACAATGAATGTCTATGTCTAACACCAATTCGTAGTTAAATTATACAACAGTACATCATTTTTTCAAGTACTTTTTTCAAAAGTTGGTTACTTAAAAAGTAGGTAGTTGAATACTTTTACAGTTACCTCAAGTACTTTACAAGATTCCTATGCGTCCATTTTACTTATGAGTTTTTGATGAGACAAAATTCGAAATAGTACTATAACAAATACCTTATGTAGTAAAAAAAAAAAAAAAACGGTGAAAAAGGTTTATTTCATATGCGAGGGGGGAAAGCTAAAGTAGGCAGGGGTAAAGCGTGAAAGTTTAAAATAGTAAAGTTTCGGGTTCAGCGACAGTCGTGCAAATGCATGCTAATGACGTGCTAATGTTTGATAAAAAAAAAATTGTAAAAAAGTGATTATTAAACTTGTGGGGGGCTGGGGTAACGTTACGCCAGCCCCCCATAGTTTTTTTTATGAATAACTTGTAAAAAAATGTCGTGCAAATTCTAAAAATAGTCGTGAAAATGCATGCTAATGGTGTGCTAATTCGAGACTTAGTTTTTTTTGTAAAAAGTTCAATGAGGGGGGCCAGTGTAATGTACGTAATAAATATTAAATATATTATGTTGAAAACGACCAATTTACCAAACTACCAATATTGACTGTACCCCGCGGCCCATCAAGCTCATTGATGTTTAGAAATTATATTTAATTGTTTATAATGTTGCATTAATCACTAAAAATAATTCTTATACAATATATTCAATTTAATATTGTACCTCTCTATCATTCCTAAAAAATTGTGGCCGTGATGCCGAAGCTTACCTATCACTGCAGTTTTGGGCCACCGTAAAAAAAAGGCCCGAGACCCCTAGCTGAATTCTACACTGAATAAATTCCATATTATTAATATTAATATTATAATCATGCATAATTGAATGTGTTTACCTACTTGTTTCGATGACGATTGACGGGATCCTCGCGTACTTTAAAACCAAAAATACGATATTGGCGATTGAATGTGGTATAATAATATATAGGTGGTACGGATAACCGGTAACCGATACAATACAGACAACTTTACACTACAAGTTGATAATTGTATCCAGCAATAGACTTGTATGCAGGCACGTAGCTAAGGGGGGGCCGGCCCCCCCCAAAGTATTCAGAGCCTCAGAGTTGCCCATTATTATACGGTGGCTTTTAATATTGTCTAAATATTACACAAATAAAACCAAATATATCGGGTTTTAATTAGAATCTAAAATAAGTTACCTACCTAACTAAATTCAATCCATGTCCATTTCTGGAATAAAATATGTATACTGTATTAGTATTACATTTAATTTTTGTTGCTACCAAGAAACAGTGATAATTTATTTTTATGTCATAATATCGTCAATGATTAATTAGGAAATAATTACTATTTAAAGCCCAATACTGGTACCATACTATACAGGGTGTCCCACCGAGATCTGACAAATGCCATAACTTTTGCTATATACAAAATTAAAATTTTTTTTTACTTAAATAATTTATAGCCACTTGCGCTACACGTATAATATACAAAAAATTATTTTTATTTTTTATTACTGAAAATAAAAAAATTATAATTTGACTTAAAATTTTTTATATAAATTTAAAATAGCCAATTTGTGAATCTAATTATAAGAACAATTTTGATGGTAAAAACATTTATATAAGTCAAGTAGTTTATTTTTTAGAATTTTTTTAAATATCTAAAAATTTTTTATTAAATTATTTTGGAACGTAATAACTTTTTTAAAAATATTATTTTTGGAAATTTGCTAATATGAGTATATTTCTTAAATTATTTGATAATAACATAATGTTAACAATTTTTGTCATACGTTTAAGTAGTAGTTTTTTTTTTTTTTGTCAGATCTCGGTGGGACATGTATGTCTATATAGTATACTAGCATTTCATGTTATTCATATCTTATCTAGACAGTGGCTGTTTTATACTTTTATGTCTATTTTTAAAATACTTTTGAGTAAGGGTAAATTGTCATTATATTGATTCATATAGAATAATTATATTATTATTATGGTCGTCAACTAGTCTGTCGAACACTCACATTCAGCTCACGCGGCACCCGTACTCACGCCAACGTATTTATTAATAATTTATCTTAATATTTTAAAATAGCTCCTCTAAGTGGATATGCAAAACGTAAACTTAAACTTCAAAAAGAAGAGGAAACATATTATTAATGCATATATTATTATGATTATTAAAAGCATTATTTGTATTTGATTTTTATTTATGTATTTTATCAATTTTTTTTTATTACACTTATTAGTTATTGACATAATGATAAACTATGGTATTATTAGGTTATATATATATATATATATTTATAGTAATGATAATCTGATAACTACCTTTTTATAATATAAAATGGTAGGGGGCCCACCCCTACAAGGTACAAGGTAATATATTTAGGTAGGGGGCCAGAGGCGTTCTCAGGATATTTCAATGGAGGGGGATGAAAAAAATGGTTTCAAAATAAGCCGTAAGGGTTTTGCCTCACAACTCCCATATTATAATAATGAATATTAAAAAAGCGGGTAAGTGGATGTCGCTCTGCTGTACAGTAGATTACAATAGTTGGTCACTGTATAATGGATTGTATTAAATTTGAATTCAATGAAATCATATCATTGTATACGAAAAACGATTCTGAGCGGGAGACGGTTTGTCAGTCTGGTCTGGATATTTTATATTGTAATTATATTTTATTATAGCCTGTAAGTTGAATTAATATTATAAATTACGATAAAATAACTAAAATCATTATTTTTATTTTATTTGTTACTATGGTGATAAACAAAGTGTTAGAAATTGAAATCACATTTTTAGCGGTTTTTGAAATTTGTCATTGAAATTGTAATGTGTCATTAAATATATATTGAGAAAATTGAAAAATTACCTCTCTAAAGTACCATCTTGATAAAATTTGCTACAAAGAAAAGATATACTATATGTTAAAAGCGAAGAACTCCTTCTGGTAACAATTTTGTATGCAGGATAAAATAAAAATAAATATAAACAATATTGAAAAACCAATAGATCCCTCACTCCGCTCAGAATCTAATAATATTGATAGTAATATAGTTGATAATATCAAATAATCGATTCAAGTCATATTTATTGTTCTTTTTATTTAAACTATACAAGAATGTTATGAATCAGTTTAAATCAGGGATAGAAAATGTTTTTAATTTTTTCGTTTTCGTTTTTGATTAACGTTTTTAAAAACGTTATTTTTCTATATTGTTTTTGATAATATTGTTTTTTTTTATAGTAGTAAATTTAGCAATTTAGAAATGCACTTAGGAGTTAAAAATTAAAATTAATTATTCTTGATTTCAAATAAAAATGTTTTTAAATTTTAATAGAGCATTGTTGGTAAAGATTAAAAAGTAAATACTTAAGTAACATTTTTTTTTTCGTGTTATAAATATAATAATGTATAATACTATAATTTATTTGCGTTTTCGTTTTTGATTTCGTAATTAATATTTTTTCTGTTTTTGGGATTTTTTGTTATGGTTTTTTGTTTTTGTTTTATTAATTGTTTTCGTTTTTTTCCGTTTACTAACGTTTTTTAAAAACGTTTTCCACCCCTGGTTTAAATTATTTATTTTATTTTATCACTGTGGTGTTATTATTGTGTATCTTACCTTTACATTTTTTCTGACGCTGGGAATGGGTAAAGTTGACGGAGTGATTGTTTACAAAAATACAGTACAAATCAATTGTAAAGCAAATTGCCTGTTATATGTTATAATTATCAGTGATAAATAATAATATTGTTTATGGCTGGAGGAATCAATAATCACGATAAAGAAAATTGCAAAAAAAAAATAAAATACTAACTACCAAGTCAATATTGAAAACACAAACACATATCAAAAGTAGACAAAACGTGTATTACTAATATGTAAAAAAATAAAGAACCTTGGGGGGGATCTATCCCCCATATCCCCTCCCCGTGAGAACGCCCATGTAGGGGGCCCATCTAACATTGGCCCACCTAGTGAATATTTTCTGACTACGTGCCTCCTTGTATGACGTGAGAATAATAATTATAATCGCAAACAGAAAAATTAATTGATCACTATTTATATAATATTATCATAATACGTGTTCGGAAGTCGACTGCGATCACCTCGTCAGCACATTTGGGCCAAAATAGATTGAACTCAACGGACCCAGATAGTATTATAGATTAGTGTTCTTGTCAAGACGTATAGTAGGCCAGTTTTATGCTAATACTTTTGGCGTTCGACTTGTCGTTATCGTTTAATTATGAGGTACAATAATAAAATACGAGCTAGGTATTACAGTTTGTGTTGACGACATTAGACCTTTACTCATATGGAGAAATACCTATTACTCTGTGACTCTATGTACTATGGCTCAAATTACCGAGCTCCCATAAGAGTCGACGTCGAAGAGTCAGAGTGTACGTCAAGGAACATATAAAAAAATCGTAGAACACAACAACTGTCGGTTTACGCGTCACGTGATGTATACAAATGGAATTCAATCAATTTCGGTTTACTATTTAGTATTAGTGTATTACTATTTTACAATAAATTATCAAATAATATTATGCATAGTAAGATAATAATATATTATAATCTTTGAAAGTTGAAGACGCTAACCCCGAACCCGCCGACTATTAATTGTTTTCAATGATACCTACTCATTACAAGTCAATCTTAACTCGCTCAAATTCGGTGAACAGGGATGTAGCCACTGCGAAGACATTAGACAACCGTCAGCCGTCAAAGCATAACGCCATGACGACGGCCCACAGGTTCCTGAATTTTCGTTTTAAGTCATCTAAAACTTTCAACTTAAAACTACCTAATGCAATGGCTAAATAGACTATTTAGCCATGCCTAATACGTTATACGAATATACGATATAAACACAACGAGCGGTAATAATCAATCAATAGTGAAATGTTATTTGTATACAGATATAATATGTTCACTCATATAATATTTGTTATATAAATGCGGTGAGTGAAATATTTATACATAATATACCTTCCGTTTAAAGTAACGATTCTCAATCCGTTCTCTTGGAATGGCCTAGAAACTTTTTCCGTCTGTCTTCATGACTAGCAAATCAAAAATGTGTTTGTTTTCGTAGTTGATGTAGTTCCGACCGGTAATTTATGTTAATGATTGCTTCAGCTTAACTTCAATAGAACGAAACTATGTTTAAAAAAAATTGTATTAATACCTAATAGATGTCCACCTATATTACTTATCATAAAACATTTCATTAGTGATATAATTATTTTGAACATAGCAATTTTACTATAAAATTTAATTAATAACAGCTAACCTACCATTTATTAATATTGAATATGAGTTTCATTATTAAAATTAACAGTCTTCCCTGCTACTATTATCCTAAATAATTATTTATAATATTTAAACATTTATAACCTATTTTAGTGCATCAACATGATCGGCTCAGTAAATGAATTTGATGAAAATTGGTGAAATATTACAGATTTAACAAGTAATCATTTTATTTATTATGAATATGAATTACTCTCAAATAACAATTAATATTACCTATATGCAATAGGTAATAATTCATCTCAAAACAATACAAGTACATAGAATGGAATAAATAGAAGAATTCCAGAATTTCATTACAATTAACAGTCGATGCATTTGCTTCTAGAATGGAATTTAGAATCAGTATACACATCTTGTATAGGTAAAATTGAAAAAAAATTTACTACGCATGTTGAAACTAAATGTTTCACTTTAATATTTTTAGATATACTAATTTACACTCTAATATTGAACAAGTTCATATTATTCAAAACATTGCTGGTCTAATGATGACATAATATCAAAAAACACAGTTTTTCAATAATCCTAATGAGGTAACTTTACAAAGAATAATGTTTTAAACAAAAGTTGTCAAAATATGTTGGTGGGATATAATCAAAAATGGCTTTGTAATGACAGTTTTATAGTACCTATTCTATAGCCAGTGCAATTTGTTAGAACTTTTCATTCTAAAATCAAGGTAATATAAGTCATAAGTTAAAGTAGTTACCTAATAAAATACCTATTAAATAAATACATTTCTATTGTGACTTATTATAGGAAATACATTTTGGTAATGATGCCTTGAATTCCCCAAAAGTTAAATTGTATTCAAAACATTTCAACACCATTTGAACAATGACACAATGTGGATAAAAATTATGGACTTATTTGGTCATTTATAACAATTAATAATGTATTGTACATAATAATGAGTAATTTATTAGTAAATATAAGATGTGGAATTTCTTGGAGAAAAAATTGAAGTATAATGGTACCTATGGCTGGTTAGTAAATAAAATTTAACTAAGAAGGAGTGGCATAGCTAGAAACTTGTAGGCCCCAAGAGACAGCTCTCTTTAACACAGAAATTAAATAAAAATAAAAATATTCATATTATTAAATAGTGATTCTAGGAGCTAATAATAATTATAAGGATTGTAAGGAGACCACAACATACGACGTACAAATAACAATATTTTCATCAATAGATTATAGAACTGTAGAACTGTGGAGCCTACATTATAGTGACATTATAGTGGTAATGATGCCTTGAATTCCCCAAAAGGTAAATTGTATTAAAAATATTTCAACACCATTTGAACAATGACACAATGTGGATAAAAATTATGGATTTATTTGGTAATATATAACAATTAATAATGTATTGTACATAATAATAAGTAATTTATTAGTAAATTTTAGAATGTAGTATTTAAGGGATCATTATTGTATTTTTAATTTACTGCTTTGATATATCTTCTAGGTTGATATTGATATACAAAGTAAATGTACAGGCAATTCTAATTTAAATTCAATTTTTGAAAAATCATTCAATATTACGCTTCACAATTTGTCGCTAGGTAATATTTCAAAACTATTTGCTTATACAATGTAAGGTACATTTTGTACCTACTTAAGATTCAATAGCAGCTTAGTTTAATTTTCAGCAACTAAAGAAATGTCAAAATCATACATTTTTTATACCCACATGAATAAATCTAGAATGCATATTATAATATAACAAATAAATTATTTCCAATAGGTAGGTATTATTGTACTAATATTTTGTATTATAATAATATTCTATAGTAAAAAAAAATGGTAAATTCAGTATAAAACCGTTGAAATATGATTCTTATAAATGTATATAAGTATAGTATAATCTACATTATTTAGTACCTACCTACAAATACCAGGGTGGGTGATCTTGGAGTTTAACTTTAAATGTTTTTGTTAATATTTATTTGTATGTTTTAAAATAGAAAATTTTTTACAAGTTATTCATTTTTCAGATTCAAAAATATTGGTTATAGTATATTTTTTACATAGTGTATTTATTCCTTTGTCAAAAAATCCACTTATGATGAATATGGTAGAAAAGATTTTACCAAATACACTGTGCGAGAATAAATTAATCATGCATTTTCCATTGCAACACTAACTTCTGTGGACATTGGTTCTATACAATCAGGTACTTACATAATAATATTTGTAATGTATTCAATCAAAAATAACTAATAAGTATTGTTTTAAATTCTAGACAGATATTGACTTTAACAGAATATACTATAAATATTGAAGCAGTGTCTCTAAAACGCATTAAAATATTGGATGAACAGATAAATAATAATGCCAACACACAAGATTTAACCAATAGTAAGTACTCCATAAATAACAGTATAAAATATTTTATTTTGTTTATTTTACTGGTACCCAAAATTTAAATATTCAGACACTCCTTATAACAAAAATCATAATATTATATACCTAATGATATGTTGGTATTGAAGTGTTTGTTAAATTATTATGATTTGTTTAACACTAATTCACAATATTATAAATTTGTTTAAAGCCGTAAAAATAGAGCCATTATAATAGATAGTAGGTACTTTATCTTTTAGTAACTAATAGATACTATCTAATAAAGGATAATATTTTAATATAAATACCTATCTATTGGCAAAGCTGAGCAAAATGTATTCACTTTTCTCAACTAGTTAAAGTTAACCCATTAGCGCCGTGCGTTGCCATATGGCAACATAGGTAGACCTATTTTTAGAAGCTAATTTCTCATTGGGAATTTGACCAATAAAAAAATAAAAAAAATAAAAAAAAAAATTTCGGCGCTAATGGGTTAAGTTACTTTAATATAAAAAGTAACTAACTAAGTTTCTGAAATTTACTAAATTCAGGTAAATTTAACAACTGTCAACTGATAGTTTAATCAAATATTTCAAATTGGTAGGTAATATCCTTAATTTCTTGGAATGTCAGTCATTACAATATAGAAAGTTTAATAAAACAAGAGATTGAAAAATTCAATAAATGAAAAAAAAACTACAAAAATAACTAGTTACATACTTTTTATTTTTAACGAGTTAGATTAGATCATTTTACACATTGAATGCAACTAGTTAAGTTACAAAGTTAATATGAATTAAAACTTATTAGTTAGTGCCCAGTGTTGCCTATTGAGCATGTACTATATGTAGTACCAGTATTATTCACTGTAATCAAAATTTTATAAATAAGATAACATACCATTCAGATAATTTCTAACCATTTTTTTATTTACTGTATTTTCAGATTCAAAATATCTGATAATTATGTGCTCGTTACATAGTTTGCTAATTCCTTAATCAAGAAAATTAACAGGAGAAAAGAATGAAAAAAAATACTATGTAAAATACTTAATCAATGATTCCTAAAATGTAATCATAAAATCTAATGAAACACTATTCTACATGGAAGCACTTTTAATATAAACGGCGCAGAAAGAGGATCCCATCTATAGTCTATAGATAATATTTTAAGAATGGATAGGCCACCAGAATTTAAAACCCCTTGGTGGAGTGAGAGCACTATAAAAATCAGTCTCTCTCTCTCTCATCCATATTCCGAACCGCGACCCCTTATTTTGTTAAAATAGGAATGGCCTATCCATTCTTATATTATCTATAGTCCTATCCAGCCATGTATATTGATTGTTGGTAGTTGGTACATTATTTTATCCGAAACAAATTTCGATATATTTTAATGCAGTCAAATATTATATGACTTACAATTTAAAAAATATTTTATGTATGTTTTGAAATGTTCCATGTTTTTAATGTTGATAGTGTAATATTTATATTTTAAATTTTTCAAGAAATATTCATGTTTATATATTATTTACATTTATTTTACTTTGTTTTATAATGTGGTTACAAATATTTTATAATTATTAATAATTTTTAGTTAGTAACCAACCTAATTGTTTTTTTAACATATTATTTAACATGTATAATAGCAATAGATAGTTTAATTTGAATATAATTATTTTTGTTATTAAAAATTCCCCTCTACCCACTGATTTATATCTATAACACAGCTATGCATCTAATATTATATTATATATTATATAAAAATTATTTAACTACAATTTTTATTTTTTAAATTTATGTATATTTAACTTAACTCTATTAATATATTTAAAAAAAATTGTACATCTATTATGGTAATATTATTTTTATAGTCAAATCTGATAATGTAAATTATCAATAACCGAAATCATTAAAATATGATGTAGGTAGGTACTTGGTTATTTTTTTGCAATTTGTTAAAAGACCCATGTACATTTTCAACTACTTTTCAGGTGAAACAAAAAACAGTTTTCCTTTCTTTCTATTTGCGTAATAAGATCAATCATCACAATTAAGATTAAATAGTATTGTATAAAAAAAAAATGGCAAAAACAAAATTATTTAAAAATTTTTTGTATTTTTATAAGTAACGGATTTTTGTAATGTAACATAGGTACTTTTTAAAAAATTCTAATAATTTTATTAATTTAAGGTATCATAATTTAATATAATAGTCACATTTTAAAATGATAAAATACTTATTATTTTATACTTATAAAATATTTATTTTATCCAATTAAATAGATAACAATGCTACTAAATAACAAATTTTGAATATAAACAATTGAATAACAATCTTAAAAAAACAATATTTTTTTATTAAAATTAAAGAAAAAAGAAAAACTTATGCACCTAATTTTATTGAATCAGTCTTTGATTTACAAATTATAAGCTTATAATATGTGTTTACATAAGAGGATGAATAATATACAACAAAACTATTTTTGTCAAAAATGTAACTATAGTTTCCCTTTTATCAAATTCCCATTCATATATAATTTGCACATAGTTACGAGTAAATAGATTATCTATAATACTACATACAAATGATATTTTTACACTCTTTTAATTTTAATTAGTGGTTTTAAAATGATGTTTATTATTTTTTTTTTATCCTGTATACAAAATTTTTACCAGAAGGAGTGCTTCGATTTCAACATATAGTACTTATTTTATTTTTTAGCAAATTGGATCAAGATGGTAGGTACCTTAAAGAGGTCATTTTTCGACTTTATCAATAGTTATTAATTATTGCCGCTGGAAAAACCACCGAAAGATTACGAAAAACCACTATAAAATGGATTTTAATTTCGAACACTTTGTCTATCACCTTAAAATTGTTTAGTTATTCTTTGAGGTTGAAGCTAAGGTTTCACAAGGTATAAAAGAATCAGAAGTTGGTTATCAAGTGGCTTTCAGTAAACAAGAATTAAGGAAAGTAACTAAAGAGTATCATGGACGAGAGGTGAAAAAAGGCTTCGATCATTTATATAAAAAAGTAGAAAAACACCTTAGTGAAGAAGAAAATTTACTACAAATAATTATTATTAATTGTTAATTATGTAATTATATAATTATTTGTTATTCATCATAAACCATTTATTATTTTTGAACCCACAATATTATTTTATTATTTGCATTAACTATATTTTGTACTGATTAATATACCCAAGACTAAACAATTTTGTTTTGGATTCTGAGCGGATCAATGATTTTACAATGATGTGTTCTTTTAAATTTTTTTATTGTTTGTGTGTGTACACTACAAGTAGTTGAAATAATGCTTTGATTTTCAACTTCAGTATCTTGTTTGATGGAAAAGTGAATCTAGTTGGTGCATTGCATCAAGGATGTCAAAATTTAAAATTACTAGTATTTTTCAAAAACATCAGAAAAACAAAAAAAAAAAAAAAATAAGAAAAACGTAAATTTTTACGCTAAATCGGTTTTTGACAAAATTGATTTTGGTTTTTGGTGTAACTCGAAAACAAATGAGCATAAATACATAGAATTTTGATTGAATATTTATATTGACATTTTCTATACAGTATACACCATAAAACTTTCAATATCTTTTGATTCGTTTTGAGCTGTTTACGGCCATTTTCAATTTTCAATTTTTTGTTTTATTTTCTATAATAGTCAATACGATTTTATTTGTTGAGTCAAAAAGTATGAAAATTTAATTCAAGGTTCCTGATATATTAGTTACTTTAGCAGTTGAAAATATTAAAAATTCATACACACAATTTTTTTTCACAAGCATGGAAAGTTTGAATTTTGTCAAAATTAAAAAATTATGTTGTAGTTAAAAATTTACAAAATATTCAACTTTTATAGCTAAGGATTGAAAATTTATAATAAGGTTCCACGTAAATAGGTAAATAAATTACTGAATTTACAATAATATCATCAAATATACTTAGTAATATCAATGGCTGACTGATTGTCTTCGCTCAGAATCGTTTTTCATATACAATGATATTATATCATTGAGTTCAAATTTAACACCATCCATTAGAGTGATCCACTGTACAGCAGAACGGCACACACTTACCTACCTTTTTTACCTTTATAATAAAATAAATGTAATTTAATCTATATTATAATTTTAAATTTTTTTCAGGTGGTTTGGAGACCTATGCAAGAATCCTGGTTCCATGATTTCATTAAAATTTTCCATTGAAGATCTATTACAGTATTTCTCAGAAATTGCTAGATCCCATTAGAATATTTAAATATTATAATCAAAAATATAATATAACATAATAACATGTTTAAACTTTAAATTGATAATCTATTGTATTATCATTTTATCTATTTTAATTTTAACTTATTTATAAATAACATTATTTTGAGAAAACATTTTAATTTTGTTAAAAGTTATGTTCCCAAGCCTTTCTAATATACTTTATCCCTTTTTATATTATATAATGTAAATTGTAATTATGTTTAACGTTTTGAAAATTATATATTTCTGAGCATAAAATACTGTATGTATTAAGTGTTATAAATATTTTTATAATAAAAAAGTCATGAGTACTCAACATGTTTTTGAAGGTATAATATGTAGCTAAAAAAATATCATTGGTTGTTGATAAACCAATGTGTGTACAATAAGTAAATTTAATAATATGAGGCGGTGAATGAAGAACAAATGAGTAGGCATTTCACATTAAAAATGCCTGATATTTTTTTTCACTTTTAAAAATATTTTTATAATTTCTTATAAGTATAACAATGTATTTATTTTAGGTTGGCTGCGTAGTGTGTATGCTTAGAATGCGTATACCTATATTGTATTATGTTTAATAAAATTATAAAAACTGATTATCAATGAGAATAATTAGTGATCATTTAATATTTATGTTTCTCGTGGTATTCACAGTAGCCACTAATCCGGATGGTGCAACGTGGTGGGGCTTAGGGGACGGTTAGTCCCCTGAGTATGATTTAGCCAGCCCAAAATTATCAATTATTGGTTTAGATATAAGCCCTATGGGTATTTTTAATTAACAGTTTTGTTAGGTGGGAAGTAGCCCCCCCAGAATTTGAAAACCCTACTACCCTAGTGTGGTAGCTTGTATATCTACTAATTTATTGTTAGGTACCTACGTATGAATAAAGTAGACTAGTTGACTCATGCTAGCAAGTATATAATTCTTAGTACCAATGAAACTGCATTTACATTGCAGACCACAATCATTTCTGTAAAACAACAAACGATTTATCAATAGACCGTTTATGTGCTGAGTGTAGAAGTTCTATGTATTTATCATATTAAAAAATATATTTTATATCATCTATGGCAATCGCCAATTGTCGACATTCGTCTGCGACGATTAACAATTCTAATAATTTTAGTGAAAAAAAAAATAATAAGCCATCAATATGGACAGATAGTTCGTTAAGCCGTATACATTATTATGTAAGTTTTAACACGAATTCGCACATTTCGTTATGTTCAGGTAATTTTCATAAAATATTTCGATAATTCCAAGTTACAGTTCGGAACGAGATGAAGATAGCTGTTTCTTCGGTGGCTTCACGTACTGGACGTTTGCATTGTTGATGATGCACTCTAGCTAGGTTTCACCGGGAGAGTCGATGTTTCAGCGTAAGTTTGTTTTCATAATTTCATATTATTTAGGGATTTACGTTTTATTTTTAGGCATTTTAATAATTAAAAACATAATATAACGTAATGCTGTAGTAGAAGCTGGAAACCGTAGTACCTATATTCTAATTAATAATCCAATTAATGTAATTTTTTGAATTTTTTAAATTTTAATGTAACATTTATTATGCCTACACAAAACACTTACCTACCTACCAAAATTGAATTTTTCACAAAATTTGTTGTTTTAACGATAAATGACAATTTTAGTTCCCCATTATGGTGAAAGTATTTGATACTTACAAACAAAAAATTAATGTTCGAAAATACAATTTCCTATATTATTATTTACTAAATACAAAGAAACTTAAAAATAAAACTATGATCATTGATTACATACAGAGTACCTTTAATATATTATGCATGGAACACGAAGGTTTATTTTGACTACCTACTTATCGTGTACGCATCAAACACAAAATAGAAATAATAAAAAAAAAATTAAAAATTAAATACACATCATAGTAAAATCAAAATATTCATCGCTCCGCTCAGAATCTAAAATATAAATTATAGGTACCCGACACAATTAAATTAACATAATATTAAATAATAATTAATAATTTTGTGATCAGCAGTATTCATAGGAAATGTTAGACTTGGAATTTTACAAATCTAGTTGGTATTATGGTAGGTACTGTAAATGTAATGTACTTAGGCACTGTATATCTTTATGTTAACTCTAAAATCCAGGAATCACATTTTCATTTAATGATTTTTAAAATACAATATTATATGCTTTTATAAAAATATGCTTGTACTTCTGATATATATTCACCATATTAATAAATTTTAAAATAATATATCATATTTAATGTGATTATCGAGGTGATTATAATTGAAATTAAAAATTATAAACTATTTTGATTTTTGCCATATAAAATTTCAACGAACAAATATTGTTCCTTCACACGGAACTCTTTGATATAAAAGTTGCGTTACCTATATGATATCCGTGGATTCATCATATTGACGTGCCTAGTATAATATCTATCATTTATATTCCATGGCAAATCTCACAGTCATTGCAGAAGACACAGTCGTCATTAAAAATTCCAAAATTTCAATATGCAAAGCCGATATGAGCAAAAAACTTACTGCGTTCCGTATAATTTTATTTTTCATAAATCACAATATTTTAAGTTCTGTATATTATGGAGATTTTCCTCGTCAGCCTCGCAGTGAACACACGTCACGGATTCAGCCGAAAGAATCGATGTTTAAAGTAAATTTGTTTTCATATTCTTTTGGGGCTTAAATTTACTTTTAAGAATTAAGATAAATATTTAATGTCACAAAAAATGTGTTATTGTAGACGCATACTTTATAAATTGTTTTTCCAGTCCCCGGTCGTAGAATAATTGTAATTAATAGGTGAATATGAAAATTGTTTACTTGAAAAAGACATATGTTTTGGTTTAATTTATAGAAATATATGTTTTAACTGATAATAGTCATAAAATACAATTTTAATTTATAACTGGTCATTTTTTTTCAAATCCAACGTTATAAGTTATGGGTAACTATTAACTTAGTGTAACATACCTACTCAACTTCTATTGCTCACCTAATATCTATATCATAGGAAGTAGGGACGTATAACCATCATGTACACATAAAAGTTCACGAATGGCCAACTGCATGTCTGCATATCCTCCCGTGTGCGCACTTATGAATAATATACTGATATATTCGTATATATATAAATATAGTGTAATACGTACACGAATGAGTCCCTAAAAATTCAACAGTTATTATTATATTAATTTATTTTTTACATATAGGTGGGGGTACATTACAAAACTAATTAAAATCACATTTTTTTTTATTTTCTCGAATACAATGTTTCAAAAATTATTAATTAATATATAATTTATTGGTATATAGTATTAAATTAATTAATATAATTATTAATAATATTATAATAATAAATTCATTTATAAATTTTAAAAATACAAACGAAAAACGATTCTGAGCAAAGACAGTTATAAATAATGTTGTGATTAAAGTAATTTATTTTACTATTATGCATTTGTACAAGAGTAGGTTAAAGCAATTTTTGCCCAAACAATTACATTTGACAGTGTCATCGTGTAGGTGTATAAATTATAATGATATACTCTAAAAGTTTCATGAATCCACGAGGGCGTAACCGTTTTCCGCCAAATTGACCCTAGCCCGTTATCACCATGGCCGTTTTCCGCCAAAGGTTATATTCCGATTTCCGCCAAAACAAATCTGTTTTTTTTCAGGCAGCAAACAAAATACAAGTGGTACATAATGCCCATTTTTGTACCCATGAATTGTATACATTTGAGTAAAAAATCTAGCACTGTATTGGAAAGTGCCATCCATGTATATAGTTTGGACATCACATAAGAATTTTAAATTTTTTGCACATGAAAAAATCAAAACATTTTTAGAATCATCGTTTAATAATAAGAACGGTTCACCTTGCATTGTCAAAATGTTCATATCTCGTAAAGAGTCGTGCATAGATTGTATAGAAGTTGGATTAGCCGGAAGAATTTTTCGTCGGCTTTCATACATATTTTTTCGTACACGATCTACGTCTTTAACTGAAATATTAGTACATACGCTTTGTCCAATTTCCCGTAAAATTATTTTTTTGGGCCTCATACTTACATCTTCTACCGCTTTACGCTTACAGGCTGAATTGATAATTTGTCTGTCAATTAGACGTCTATCGATAGCACTATGATCTGCTGCATGACTTCCTTCAACCTTGACTAGTACGTAATTCGTTTTTGTAAAAATTTTAGCAGTACATTTTTTCTCGTAGCACCTCCACCGAGTAATGCCGTCTTTAGATGTATACGCATGTATAAATTTAAAATTGTTGTATATTAGCATAATATTACCGCGGTTACTGGTTATCACTTCAATATTGGGTATATTCTCCGACATTATAGAAACTTTTTTATAGAACGCGGTTTCAACTGACAGGTGCAGACTGATAGCGAACAATAATCCGTGAATTATCCGCCGATATCGCTATAATAATAGCGCGTACATCGAATCAACACTATTTGATTTTGATGGATTCAGTTCAGGGGTTCTCAAAAAAAATTTATCAATTTGTTTTGGCGGAAATCGGAATATAACCTTTGGCGGAAAACGGCCATGGTGATAACGGCCGAGGGTAATTTTGGCGGAAAACGGAAACCCCCATCCACGAATACCTACAATTTTTAAATTGCAACAAAATATCTAAAATCGCTATTCTTTGTTTTAATAAGTAATTTCTTCCAAATTTGAACTAATAATATCTGTAAAATTTAACTGTGTGTTTAATTGATTATTTAGATTTTTTGGTTACAGTATGAACTATTTATGAGATCTCTTGTTTTAAATTTTAAATCCTTAGCAATGAAAGTTGAACATTTTATAAATTTTTATTTACAAAATAGTTATTTGTCAACTATCAATTTGATAAATTTTGTTCAAAATTGAACTTTAATTTCTTATAAAAAAAATAGTGCCTATGGATCTTTATTGTTTCTCAACTGCTATTATAAATACTTATGAGGAAACTTTTTCATATTATGGGTAGGTAAACAAAGAAATTTTTGTATGAATATCTTACAACAAAATATTTTGCAAATTGAAAAGATTATGATAAATTTTGTAGAAACGCCTATAAAAAAAAACCTGCCTATTTATTTCTAATTTTTTTTAACTGATATTATATCAACTTACGAGGAACTTAAAATTATTTTTAAGCTGTCTGACCCAACGAATAAAATTGTATTGATATTTATAGAATACAGAACTAAAAACATTTCATAATTCAAATGTATATAAATCACTGAAAACGAGTCGAAATATTTTGAAAATTTTATGATGTATAGAAAATGATAGCTTAAAAATTCGATGGACATTTTAAATATCGACGGTTAATAGTTGTTGAATAACAACAAAATAAGAAAATTTTTTTACAAGAATCATATAGGTACACATCATTGTAAAATCAAAACATTCATTGCTCCCGTAGTCGGCTCTAAAAAACAAACTAACACATAATAGTTAAGTAGGTATAATACAGATTAAACATTATACATATAAAATATAATATCTGTAACGCTTAGGTCATAAGAATATTGTTGTATATTTTACTGCATTCTGCGTGTTTTTTTCAGAAATGGTATTTAATTCGTCAGTGAAGATTTGTCAACTGGGAATAATATACCATAAGCAGACTGAAATGTGTGAACGTTGTAGTATTTCGAAGACTAAGTTTTATAGCAGATTTTGATTCGGACACGGGGTATGTATTTTCTTATTTTTCAGTAGGTTTATTTTTATTATAGTTAATCGATCAGGGTTGTATTACCCGAAACTTTTCAATTATTTGTATTGTTACCTACTATACTGGTATAACACTATTCTGGCTATCAATAAAGTCGTGATAAAAATTAGGAAATTGGTCAGGTATGATATTTTTTGGTATGTAGGTACTAATTCTTTTGAGTAGATAATTCGTTCAATTATTTAAATATTTTCACCGATAATCAAGTACGATGACTTGTAGGTAACTAGAGACTGAGTGAATAGGAATTAGGAAGTGTATGATGAGGCGAAGATAAGGCAAGAGGTCAACAGGATTTCAGGATGTTTGGCGTATGAAAGGGAAATGCAAAAAAGAAATGTTAGGATAGGGTAGGTAAGTGGAGTGAGAGTATCAGATATGAGAATGTCAAGTTGAGTGTGTGATGGGTAGATAGAATACCGATGATATGGAGGTGCAGGAAAAGAAGGTGGCTGAACGTGTATAGTTGTGTGAGGAGGGGGAAGAAAAAGTGTGAAGGTAGAATAGTTAGGTTGACAATACCGAATACGTAGGAAAGGATCTCGAATTGCAAAGGCCACTCGACTCTTTGGCTGAAACTACCGGCGGTAGGTTTACAACCTAGACTTATGGGATAGAATAAAAAGATCGGTTGGTTGCCGGTTGGGATGTCAGTGCACTATTTGTTTCCATCTTTGACCCACGCGAAGTAACATCATAGGCGCTATTGGGGGATGGGGGGTTGTCTAGGGGGCGGGCTTATAGCCTAATAAAAAAATTATGCGGATCTGTATTGATTTCATGAAGTAGCCAACGCTTACTACATATCGAAGTACGTTGGCTACTTTATGGCATTTTAATTATTATAATATAAGTTATGACTTATAAGCGTGTAAATAATTAAAATTTAAAATGCTTATAAATAATTAAACTAATTCAAAGACACACAAAAAAAATAATATTTAATGTCTACTAAAAAAATTACAATATATATATCTTAATAATTAATAAACAGTTGGGCAACTATTGCTTAAATGGAGGCTGTAGTCATCACCAGCTGATATTAAACGAAAAGTAAGGCGTGAAGGCGTTACCCCCACACCACTATAAAAATATTAATTTGAAAATATAAAAACTATAAAAAAAAAAGAAATTTCTTATTTTCAAGTTTAATTCTTCACAATAATATACTGTCTATACCTAATTAAAAAACAAAAATTAAGAGTTACAATTGAATTTTAAAAAAGTTAATCAATATATTACGAAACAATTGAATAATTTATTTATTTTTTTGGAGGGGGGGAATTACAAGTTTTCGGGGGTTGCGCTTATGATTGTGCGTGGGTCAGAGATGGAAATAAATAGTGCACTAAAAATATGACGTCCCCTTAAGTGTTATCAAGTTAAGGGGGTGGGGGGGGGGGGGGCGGGGGAGGGGGTTCACACTACACCATGTCGTGTAAAATAATCACGGTTACCACAGCTAGTTACCAAACGATACCGCATAGTTGAATATATGTGTATCGTTTAGTAACTGTGGTGACCGTGATTATTTTACACGACATGGTGTACTGTGAACCCTCCTTAAGAAGCTGTTAATTGTTGATATTTAACATTAACTGTGGTAGTGGTATGATTCGAAGTTAAAGAAATAAGCAGGGCTGTGAATTGAATGCACTAAAAAATTTTTAAATATGCACTAAAATTATTCGATAAAATGCTCAATAAAAAAAGCCATTATTAAAAACCATTGAAATTAATAAATAAAAATTATAAATTATAATGCCTAAACCCAAAATATAGACATTGGATTTTGTATTTGTACAAAAAAAATAAATGTTTAATTTACATACTAGCTAGGTGACCAAAAAACATGTAATAACTTACCCAAAACATTAAGTTACCTATATGCTAAATAAGATTTCGTATTTAAACTATAAATAAATCAAAACATATTTTGTCCGTATCCATTATCTTATAGTTTTTATACTGTGTATCAAACAAATATGCAAAATTCATTTAATTCACAGCCCTGGTAATAAGTAATGATTTATCAGCTGTATAGGCGAAACTGGGGTGCAGTGAGACTCGTATTGGTAACGGACAACAGTGTTGCAATAATACTGATCTCCCAAAAATACATACAAATACTTCAAATAAATCATTAAGCAAACTTAATTAAATATTAATTTATGAAAAACTATAGTTATAACAAAGCATTATTATTATAAATGAAACAAAACTATGAACTATGGACTGTATCTTAGTGTGTCCCATGTCTCGCTGTACATATAGATATTTCTATATTTTTAGATAAATAATTTCTGTTATAATAAAGGAAAATGTATTAAGTACTGTTCTTATAATGTCCAAATTTGAGTTTTTACTTTTAATATCTTTATAAAAAAATATCATAGAAGGTTAAGTATAGTTATTTCATATGTTATAGGTACATTTGCGGGGTTTGATTTAACTAATATCTACATTCTAAATGCAATGAACCCTGCAAAAATGTTATTCTACTAATCTGCTCATATAAGCTTTAAAATTTAAATAGTTAGCACAATACTCTGCACTTTACACAGTCTCTCTTTAAAATAATCCCGTCTACAAAATATAAATCATTTGTAAATCTAAAGACTTAATTGAGTACCTAATAGATAATTGTTCTAAAAGAGCGACGAGCCCTGTCGCCAACTCAGTAAATCTAAAGACTTAATTGAGTACCTAATAGATAATTGTTCTAAAAGAGCGACTTGCACTGTCGCCAGCTCACTAGGTGGAGAGATATTAGTACAAGATTTGTATTAACGTCAATACTTAGTATCGACCAAAAATATTACATACGAAATACAAAACTAATGTTTCAAGTAACGGATAATCATATTCTTTGGCTTAGTAAGAATATCTGGACATTATAATTGCGGAAAGGTGTTAAGTGTACGTATCGGCCGCTGTTGCTAGATCCCGGATGGGTGACCACCCGGCATTTTTAGCAACAAATAGTTGCCACACATACTAACGTGTTTTAACCAACCGTTACTACTCACTACAAACAACCTACAAGCAAAAAAACTATCTAATGGTCAAAGTTGCTGGGCTCAAGCTCAAAAAAAAAAAATCATTCATTCAAAAAAATGTACGATACTAATAAGTTATATTAGATAGACGTGCGGGGTCGTCTTATTAGGTTAAATCAAAAATAGTATTTATCTTTTTTTTTTTGTTAAAAGTATTAAAGAGAGACTGTTGTGACTTGAGTTACAGTTCTTTCTTACATTTACTTTTTATATGGAGAAAACTTAAGGGTGGCTGGCATATTAATATCAGAGTATTTAAGGATACATAATTTAAAAAAAGAATTATAATAATATATATATTATAGTGTTAAAAAAAATAAAAAATTATTATACAATAATAATATTAGGTAATAATAATAATAGATTTAAATAATATTATGCAAAGATAATTTGATATGTACCCATAAAAATGTCAAAGACACGTGGCATATATGTGCTTCAAATTGTTTACGCGAGCAAGTGAGCTAGGTATGGCTCCATTTGTAATATTTGGTATAAGCTTAAGGTGTCAAAAATCAAAGGAAAAACTTGATAATCAAACACTTAAGTTCGGCAACCGACTCAAGATCTTTTTATTCAAAGTGTCCTAATAAGTCATAAGAGGGTTAATTAGGTAAACCTATTATGGTTAGTGGATCCAATGGTGATGATAGACGACTATCATCACTGGTCGTGAGCTTTGCAATGATCTTTTCCTACTAACTATCAAGGTATTCGATATTGTAAACATAACAATGAAAGAAAATATTTAAATAATGGTTATTTTAGGTTAGGTTAGGATAGGAGAGGAAATTAGACTTTAACTAATTATCATAGTTTTTAACACGGTCTTAAAGACTGCCAGCTAGAGTTGTACCAGTATAATTAAACTTAAAAAAACTTAAATACAGCCAACTTTAATTAATGATTTTTTTACCACAACGAACTAATAATAATATGTATTTTAAAAAATAATAAAACATAATTTTATTAGGTTTTTATAAGATTTTAAATACTTATTAGTTTTTGTAAATAGAAAATGTATAACTTAATATTATATTAAATTAACCTTTTTCTCATTTAATTATTTTGCATCCTAAATAAATTACATTCATTTTTATGCATTTTCTAATACATATATTACAGTGATACACCTCTGATCATAATAACTTTTCGTTTATTATAATGTAAGCAATACCTAGTTTTTGGGTTGTAGTTAAAATGTACCTTCCAGCGTATTTTTTTGTTTAGTGTTAATTCACATGGGTTCCTCATAAACAAATTTTTTTTCGATTGGTAGATTTTTTTTGTAAATTTTTTTTTGGTTTTCTAAAATGCATTTGCCTGCGGGCGCCAACACTCCCCTTCAATTTTTTTTTAGGAATTTGACTCTGGTTGAATTTTTAGGACAGACTTGTTTATTGATTACCTGCAGGTGCCCTCTGTATAATCATTATTTGATGAGCTCATCAACGACAGTTGTTTTTTTGTTTAAGATTCTGGTCCATTTAGTTTGAACCCTCAATGGTTGTTTCTTCTGTTTATGAATCTGAATCGTTTTAGTTTGAACCCACAAAGGTTGTTTTTTCTGTTTATGAATCTGAAGATTGTAGTTTGAACTCATTGATATGTGTTCTGATTGTATAATTTTTTCTAAATTTTTTTTGGTTTTCTAAAATGCATTTGCCTGCGGGCGCCAACACTCCCCTTCAATTTTTTTTTTAGGAATTTGACTCTGGTTGAATTTTTTGGACAGACTTGTTTATTGATTACCTGCAGGTTCCCTTTGTACTATCATTCTTTAATGAGCTTATCATCGTCAGTTGTATTTCTGTTTAAGATTCTGTTCGTTTTAGTTTGAACCTACAATGGTTGTTTTTTCTGTTTATGAATCTGAATCGTTTTAGTTTGAACCCACAATGGTTGTTTTTTTCTCTTTATGAATCTGAAGATTGTAGTTTGAACTCATTGATATGTATTCTGATTGTATAATTTTTTTTGGTTTTCTAAAATGCTTTTGCCTGCGGGCGCTAACACTCCCCTTCAATTTTTTTTTTAGGAATTTGACTCTAGTTGAATTTTTTGGACAGACTTGTTTATTGATTACCTGCAGGTGCCCTTTGTATTATCATTCTTTAATGAGCTTATCCTCGTCATTTGTTTTTCTGTTTATCGATTCTGGTCGTTTAATTTGAACCTACACTGGTTGTTTTTTCTGTTTATGAATCTGAAGATTGTAGTTTGAACTCATTGATATGTATTCTGATTGTATAATTTTTTTTGGTTTTCTAAAATGCTTTTGCCTGCGGGCGCCAACACTCCCCTTCAATTTTTTTTTTTAGGGATTTGACTCTAGTTGAATTTTTTGGACAGACTTGTTTATTGATTACCTGCAGGTGCCCTTTGTATTATCATTATTTAATGAGCTTATCATCGTCAGTTGTTTTTCTGTTTAAGATACTGGTCGTTTTAATTGAACCCACAATGGTTGTTTTTTCTGTTTATGAATCTGAAGATTGTAGTTTGAACTCATTGATATGTGTTCTGATTGTATAATTTTTTCTAAATTTTTTTTGGTTTTCTAAAATGCATTTGCCTGCGGGCGCCAACACTCCCCTTCAATTTTTGTTTTAGGAATTTTACTCTAGTTGAATTTTTTTGGACAGACTTGTTTATTGATTACCTGCAGGTGCCCTCTGTATAATCATTCTTTAATGAGCTTATCATCGTCAGTTGTTTTTCTGTTTAAGATTCTGGTCCTTTTATTTTGAACCTACACTGGTTGATTTTTCTGTTTATGAAGCTGAATCGTTTTAGTTTGAACCCACAATGGTTGTTTTTTCTGTTTACGAATCTGAATCGTTTTAGTTTGAACCCACAATGGTTGTTTTTTCTGTTTATGAATCTGAAGATTGTAGTTTGAACTCATTGATATGTGTTCTGATTGTATAATTTTTTTTGGTTTTCTAAAATGGATTTGCCTGCGGGCGCCAACACTCCCCTTCATATTTTTTTTTAGGAATTTGACTCTGGTTGAATTTTTTGGACAGACTTGTTTATTGATTACCTGCAGGTTCCCTTTGTAGTATCATTCTTTAATGAGCTTATCATCGTCAGTTGTATTTCTGTTTAAGATTCTGTTCGTTTTAGTTTGAACCTACAATGGTTGTTTTTTCTGTTTATGAATCTGAATCGTTTTAGTTTGAACCCACAATGGTTGTTTTTTCTGTTTATGAATCTGAAGATTGTAGTTTGAACTCATTGATATGTGTTCTGATTGTATAATTTTTTTTGGTTTTCTAAAATGCATTTGCCTGCGGGCGCCAACACTCCCCTTCAATTTTTGTTTTAGGAATTTTACTCTAGTTGAATTTTTTTGGACAGACTTGTTTATTGATTACCTGCAGGTGCCCTCTGTATAATCATTCTTTAATGAGCTTATCATCCTCAGTTGTTTTTCTGTTTAAGATTCTGGTCCTTTTAGTTTGAAGCTACACTGGTTGTTTTTTCTGTTTATGAAGCTGAATCGTTTTAGTTTGAACCCACAATGGTTGTTTTTTCTGTTTATGAATCTGAATCGTTTTAGTTTGAACCCACAATGGTTGTTTTTTCTGTTTATGAATCTGAAGATTGTAGTTTGAACTCATTGATATATGTTCTGATTGTATAATTTATTCTAAATTTTTTTTTGGTTTTCTAAAATGCATTTGCCTGCGGGCGCCAACACTCCCCTTCAATTTTTGTTTTAGGAATTTTATTCTAGTTGAATTTCTTTGGACAGACTTGTTTATTGATTACCTGCAGGTGCCCTCTGTATAATCATTCTTTAATGAGCTTATCATCGTCAGTTGTTTTTCTGTTTAAGATTCTGGTCCTTTTATTTTGAACCTACACTGGTTGATTTTTCTGTTTATGAAGCTGAATCGTTTTAGTTTGAACCCACAATGGTTGTTTTTTCTGTTTACGAATCTGAATCGTTTTAGTTTGAACCCACAATGGTTGTTTTTTCTGTTTATGAATCTGAAGATTGTAGTTTGAACTCATTGATATGTGTTCTGATTGTATAATTTTTTTTGGTTTTCTAAAATGGATTTGCCTGCGGGCGCCAACACTCCCCTTCATATTTTTTTTAGGAATTTGACTCTGGTTGAATTTTTTGGACAGACTTGTTTATTGATTACCTGCAGGTTCCCTTTGTAGTATCATTCTTTAATGAGCTTATCATCGTCAGTTGTATTTCTGTTTAAGATTCTGTTCGTTTTAGTTTGAACCTACAATGGTTGTTTTTTCTGTTTATGAATCTGAATCGTTTTAGTTTGAACCCACAATGGTTGTTTTTTCTGTTTATGAATCTGAAGATTGTAGTTTGAACTCATTGATATGTGTTCTGATTGTATAATTTTTTTTGGTTTTCTAAAATGCATTTGCCTGCGGGCGCCAACACTCCCCTTCAATTTTTGTTTTAGGAATTTTACTCTAGTTGAATTTTTTGGACAGACTTGTTTATTGATTATCTGCAGGTGCCCTTTGTATTGTCATTCTTTAATGAGCTTATCATCGTCAGTTGTTTTTCTGTTTAAGATTCTGGTCGTTTTAGATTGAACCCACAATGGTTGTTTTTTCTGTTTATGAATCTGAAGATTGTAGTTTGAACTCATTGATATGTGTTCTGATTGTATAATTTTTTCTAAATTTGTTTTTGGTTTTCTAAAATGAATTTGCCTGCGGGCGCCAACACTCCCCTTCAATATTTGTTTTAGGAATTTTACTCTAGTTGAATTTTTTGGACAGACTTGTTTATTGATTACCTGTAGGTGCCCTCTGTATAATCATTCTTTAATGAGCTTATCATCGTCAGTTGTTTTTCTGTTTAAGATTCTGGTCCTTTTAGTTTGAACCCACAATGGTTGTTTTTTCTGTTTATGAATCTGAATCGTTTTAGTTTGAACCCACAATGGTTGTTTTTTCTGTTTATGAATCTGAAGATTGTAGATTGAACTCATTGATATGTGTTCTGATTGTATAATTTTTTATGGTTTTCTAAAATGCTTTTGCCTGCAGGCGTTAACACTCCCCTTCAATTTTTTTTTTAGGAATTTGACTCTAGTTGAATTTTTTGGACAGACTTGTTTATTGATTACCTGCAGGTGCCCTTTGTATTATCATTCTTTAATGAGCTTATCCTCTTCATTTGTTTTTCTGTTTATCGATTCTGGTCGTTTTAGTTTGAACCTACACTAATTGTTTTTTCTGTTTATGAATCTGAAGATTGTAGTTTGAACTCATTGATATGTGTTCTGATTGTATAATTTTTTATGGTTTTCTAAAATGCTTTTGCCTGCGGGCGCCAACACTCCCCTTCAATTTTTTTTTTAGGAATTTGACTCTAGTTGAATATTTTGGACAGACTTGTTTATTGATTACCTGCAGGTGACCTTTGTATTATCATTCTTTAATGAGGTTATCATCGTCAGTTCTTTTTCTGTTTAAGATACTGGTCGTTTTAATTGAACCCACAATGGTTGTTTTTTCTGTTTATGAATCTGAACCGTTTTAGTTTGAACCCACAATGGTTGTTTTTTCTGTTTACGAATCTGATTGTAGTTTGGACTCATTGATATGTGTTCTGATTGTATAATTTTTTCTAAATTTTTTTTTGGTTTTTTAAAATGCATTTGCCTGCGGGCGCCAACACTCCCCTTCAATTTTTTTTTTAGGAATTTGACTCTGGTTGAATTTTTAGGACAGACTTGTTTATTGATTACCTGCAGGTGCCCTTTGTATTATCTTTCTTTAATGAGCTTATCATCGTCAGTTGTTTTTCTGTTTAAGATTCTGGTCGTTTAAGTTTGAACCCACAATAGTTGTTTTTTCTGTTTATGAATCTGAAGATTGTAGTTTGAACTCATTGATATGTATTCTGATTGTATAATTTTTTTTGGTTTTCTAAAATGCTTTTGCCTGCGGGCGCCAACACTCCCCTTCAATTTTTTTTTTAGGAATTTGACTAGTTGAATTTTTTGGACAGACTTGTTTATTGATTACCTGCAGGTGACCTTTGTATTATCATTCTTTAATGAGGTTATCATCGTCAGTTCTTTTTCTGTTTAAGATACTGGTCGTTTTAATTGAACCCACAATGGTTGTTTTTTCTGTTTATGAATCTGAAGATTGTAGTTTGAACTCATTGATATGTATTCTGATTGTATAATTTTTTTTGGTTTTCTAAAATGCTTTTGCCTCCGGGCGCCAACACTCCCCTTCAATTTTTTTTTTAGGAATTTGACTCTGGTTGAATTTTTTGGACAGACTTGTTTATTGATTACCTGCAGGTTCCTTTTGTAGTATCATTCTTTAATGAGCTTATCATCGTCAGTTTTATTTCTGTTTAAGATTCTGGTCGTTTTAGTTTGAACCCACAATGGTTGTTTTTTCTGTTTATGAATCTGAAGATTGTAGTTTGAACTCATTGATATGTGTTCTGATTGTATAATTTTTTTTGGTTTTCTAAAATGCATTTGCCTGCGGGCGCCAACACTCCCCTTCATATTTTTTTTTAGGAATTTGACTCTGGTTGAATTTTTTGGACAGACTTGTTTATTGATTACCTGCAGGTTCCTTTTGTAGTATCATTCTTTAATGAGCTTATCATCGTCAGTTGTATTTCTGTTTAAGATTCTGTTCGTTTTAGTTTGAACCTACAATGGTTGTTTTTTTCTGTTTATGAATCTGAATCGTTTTAGTTTGAACCCACAATGGTTGTTTTTTCTGTTTATGAATCTGAAGATTGTAGTTTGAACTCATTGATATGTGTTTTGATTGTATAATTTTTTTTGGTTTTCTAAAATGCATTTGCCTGCGGGCGCCAACACTCCCCTTCAATTTTTGTTTTAGGAATTTTACTCTAGTTGAATTTTTTGGACAGACTTGTTTATTGATTATCTGCAGGTGCCCTTTGTATTGTCATTCTTTAATGAGCTTATCATCGTCAGTTGTTTTTCTGTTTAAGATTCTGGTCGTTTTAGTTTGAACCCACAATGGTTGTTTTTTCTGTTTATGAATCTGAAGATTGTAGTTTGAACTCATTGATATGTGTTCTGATTGTATAATTTTTTCTAAATTTGTTTTTGGTTTTCTAAAATGAATTTGCCTGCGGGCGCCAACACTCCCCTTCAATTTTTGTTTTAGGAATTTTACTCTAGTTGAATTTTTTGGACAGACTTGTTTATTGATTACCTGTAGGTGCCCTCTGTATAATCATTCTTTAATGAGCTTATCATCGTCAGTTGTTTTTCTGTTTAAGATTCTGGTCCTTTTAGTTTGAACCCACAATGGTTGTTTTTTCTGTTTATGAATCTGAATCGTTTTAGTTTGAACCCACAATGGTTGTTTTTTCTGTTTATGAATCTGAAGATTGTAGATTGAACTCATTGATATGTGTTCTGATTGTATAATTTTTTTTGGTTTTCTAAAATGCTTTTGCCTGCAGGCGTTAACACTCCCCTTCAATTTTTTTTTTAGGAATTTGACTCTAGTTGAATTTTTTGGACAGACTTGTTTATTGATTACCTGCAGGTGCCCTTTGTATTATCATTCTTTAATGAGCTTATCCTCTTCATTTGTTTTTCTGTTTATCGATTCTGGTCGTTTTAGTTTGAACCTACACTAATTGTTTTTTCTGTTTATGAATCTGAAGATTGTAGTTTGAACTCATTGATATGTATTCTGATTGTATAATTTTTTTTGGTTTTCTAAAATGCTTTTGCCTGCGGGCGCCAACACTCCCCTTCAATTTTTTTTTTAGGAATTTGACTCTAGTTGAATATTTTGGACAGACTTGTTTATTGATTACCTGCAGGTGACCTTTGTATTATCATTCTTTAATGAGGTTATCATCGTCAGTTCTTTTTCTGTTTAAGATACTGGTCGTTTTAATTGAACCCACAATGGTTGTTTTTTCTGTTTATGAATCTGAACCGTTTTAGTTTGAACCCACAATGGTTGTTTTTTCTGTTTACGAATCTGAAAATTGTAGTTTGGACTCATTGATATGTGTTCTGATTGTATAATTTTTTCTAAATTTTTTTTGGTTTTTTAAAATGCATTTGCCTGCGGGCGCCAACACTCCCCTTCAATTTTTTTTTTAGGAATTTGACTCTGGTTGAATTTTTAGGACAGACTTGTTTATTGATTACCTGCAGGTGCCCTTTGTATTATCATTCTTTAATGAGCTTATCATCGTCAGTTGTTTTTCTGTTTAAGATTCTGGTCGTTTAAGTTTGAACCCACAATGGTTGTTTTTTTCTGTTTATGAATCTGAAGATTGTAGTTTGAACTCATTGATATGTATTCTGATTGTATAATTTTTTTTGGTTTTCTAAAATGCTTTTGCCTGCGGGCGCCAACACTCCCCTTCAATTTTTTTTTAGGAATTTGACTCTAGTTGAATTTTTTGGACAGACTTGTTTATTGATTACCTGCAGGTGCCCTTTGTATTATCATTCTTTAATGAGCTTATCCTCTTCATTTGTTTTTCTGTTTATCGATTCTGGTCGTTTTAGTTTGAACCTACACTAATTGTTTTTTCTGTTTATGAATCTGAAGATTGTAGTTTGAACTCATTGATATGTGTTCTGATTGTATAATTTTTTATGGTTTTCTAAAATGCTTTTGCCTGCGGGCGCCAACACTCCCCTTCAATTTTTTTTTAGGAATTTGACTCTAGTTGAATATTTTGGACAGACTTGTTTATTGATTACCTGCAGGTGACCTTTGTATTATCATTCTTTAATGAGGTTATCATCGTCAGTTCTTTTTCTGTTTAAGATACTGGTCGTTTTAATTGAACCCACAATGGTTGTTTTTTCTGTTTATGAATCTGAACCGTTTTAGTTTGAACCCACAATGGTTGTTTTTTCTGTTTACGAATCTGATTGTAGTTTGGACTCATTGATATGTGTTCTGATTGTATAATTTTTTCTAAATTTTTTTTTGGTTTTTTAAAATGCATTTGCCTGCGGGCGCCAACACTCCCCTTCAATTTTTTTTTTAGGAATTTGACTCTGGTTGAATTTTTAGGACAGACTTGTTTATTGATTACCTGCAGGTGCCCTTTGTATTATCTTTCTTTAATGAGCTTATCATCGTCAGTTGTTTTTCTGTTTAAGATTCTGGTCGTTTAAGTTTGAACCCACAATAGTTGTTTTTTCTGTTTATGAATCTGAAGATTGTAGTTTGAACTCATTGATATGTATTCTGATTGTATAATTTTTTTTGGTTTTCTAAAATGCTTTTGCCTGCGGGCGCCAACACTCCCCTTCAATTTTTTTTTTAGGAATTTGACTAGTTGAATTTTTTGGACAGACTTGTTTATTGATTACCTGCAGGTGACCTTTGTATTATCATTCTTTAATGAGGTTATCATCGTCAGTTCTTTTTCTGTTTAAGATACTGGTCGTTTTAATTGAACCCACAATGGTTGTTTTTTCTGTTTATGAATCTGAAGATTGTAGTTTGAACTCATTGATATGTATTCTGATTGTATAATTTTTTTTGGTTTTCTAAAATGCTTTTGCCTCCGGGCGCCAACACTCCCCTTCAATTTTTTTTTTAGGAATTTGACTCTGGTTGAATTTTTTGGACAGACTTGTTTATTGATTACCTGCAGGTTCCTTTTGTAGTATCATTCTTTAATGAGCTTATCATCGTCAGTTTTATTTCTGTTTAAGATTCTGGTCGTTTTAGTTTGAACCCACAATGGTTGTTTTTTCTGTTTATGAATCTGAAGATTGTAGTTTGAACTCATTGATATGTGTTCTGATTGTATAATTTTTTTTGGTTTTCTAAAATGCATTTGCCTGCGGGCGCCAACACTCCCCTTCATATTTTTTTTTAGGAATTTGACTCTGGTTGAATTTTTTGGACAGACTTGTTTATTGATTACCTGCAGGTTCCTTTTGTAGTATCATTCTTTAATGAGCTTATCATCGTCAGTTGTATTTCTGTTTAAGATTCTGTTCGTTTTAGTTTGAACCTACAATGGTTGTTTTTTCTGTTTATGAATCTGAATCGTTTTAGTTTGAACCCACAATGGTTGTTTTTTCTGTTTATGAATCTGAAGATTGTAGTTTGAACTCATTGATATGTGTTCTGATTGTATAATTTTTTTTGGTTTTCTAAAATGCATTTGCCTGCGGGCGCCAACACTCCCCTTCAATTTTTGTTTTAGGAATTTTACTCTAGTTGAATTTTTTGGACAGACTTGTTTATTGATTATCTGCAGGTGCCCTTTGTATTGTCATTCTTTAATGAGCTTATCATCGTCAGTTGTTTTTCTGTTTAAGATTCTGGTCGTTTTAGTTTGAACCCACAATGGTTGTTTTTTCTGTTTATGAATCTGAAGATTGTAGTTTGAACTCATTGATATGTGTTCTGATTGTATAATTTTTTCTAAATTTGTTTTTGGTTTTCTAAAATGAATTTGCCTGCGGGCGCCAACACTCCCCTTCAATTTTTGTTTTAGGAATTTTACTCTAGTTGAATTTTTTGGACAGACTTGTTTATTGATTACCTGTAGGTGCCCTCTGTATAATCATTCTTTAATGAGCTTATCATCGTCAGTTGTTTTTCTGTTTAAGATTCTGGTCCTTTTAGTTTGAACCCACAATGGTTGTTTTTTCTGTTTATGAATCTGAATCGTTTTAGTTTGAACCCACAATGGTTGTTTTTTCTGTTTATGAATCTGAAGATTGTAGATTGAACTCATTGATATGTGTTCTGATTGTATAATTTTTTTTGGTTTTCTAAAATGCTTTTGCCTGCAGGCGTTAACACTCCCCTTCAATTTTTTTTTTAGGAATTTGACTCTAGTTGAATTTTTTGGACAGACTTGTTTATTGATTACCTGCAGGTGCCCTTTGTATTATCATTCTTTAATGAGCTTATCCTCTTCATTTGTTTTTCTGTTTATCGATTCTGGTCGTTTTAGTTTGAACCTACACTAATTGTTTTTTCTGTTTATGAATCTGAAGATTGTAGTTTGAACTCATTGATATGTATTCTGATTGTATAATTTTTTTTGGTTTTCTAAAATGCTTTTGCCTGCGGGCGCCAACACTCCCCTTCAATTTTTTTTTTAGGAATTTGACTCTAGTTGAATATTTTGGACAGACTTGTTTATTGATTACCTGCAGGTGACCTTTGTATTATCATTCTTTAATGAGGTTATCATCGTCAGTTCTTTTTCTGTTTAAGATACTGGTCGTTTTAATTGAACCCACAATGGTTGTTTTTTCTGTTTATGAATCTGAACCGTTTTAGTTTGAACCCACAATGGTTGTTTTTTCTGTTTACGAATCTGAAAATTGTAGTTTGGACTCATTGATATGTGTTCTGATTGTATAATTTTTTCTAAATTTTTTTTTGGTTTTTTAAAATGCATTTGCCTGCGGGCGCCAACACTCCCCTTCAATTTTTTTTTTAGGAATTTGACTCTGGTTGAATTTTTAGGACAGACTTGTTTATTGATTACCTGCAGGTGCCCTTTGTATTATCATTCTTTAATGAGCTTATCATCGTCAGTTGTTTTTCTGTTTAAGATTCTGGTCGTTTAAGTTTGAACCCACAATAGTTGTTTTTTCTGTTTATGAATCTGAAGATTGTAGTTTGAACTCATTGATATGTATTCTGATTGTATAATTTTTTTTGGTTTTCTAAAATGCTTTTGCCTGCGGGCGCCAACACTCCCCTTCAATTTTTTTTTTAGGAATTTGACTCTAGTTGAATTTTTTGGACAGACTTGTTTATTGATTACCTGCAGGTGACCTTTGTATTATCATTCTTTAATGAGGTTATCATCGTCAGTTCTTTTTCTGTTTAAGATACTGGTCGTTTTAATTGAACCCACAATGGTTGTTTTTTCTGTTTATGAATCTGAACCGTTTTAGTTTGAACCCACAATGGTTGTTTTTTCTGTTTATGAATCTGAAGATTGTAGTTTGAACTCATTGATATGTGTTCTGATTGTATAATTTTTTTTGGTTTTCTAAAATGCATTTGCCTGCGGGCGCCAACACTCCCCTTCATATTTTTTTTTAGGAATTTGACTCTGGTTGAATTTTTTGGACAGACTTGTTTATTGATTACCTGCAGGTTCCTTTTGTACTATCATTCTTTAATGAGCTTATCATCGTCAGTTGTATTTCTGTTTAAGATTCTGTTCGTTTTAGTTTGAACCTACAATGGTTGTTTTTTCTGTTTATGAATCTGAATCGTTTTAGTTTGAACCCACAATGGTTGTTTTTTCTGTTTATGAATCTGAAGATTGTAGTTTGAACTCATTGATATGTGTTCTGATTGTATAATTTTTTTTGGTTTTCTAAAATGCATTTGCCTGCGGGCGCCAACACTCCCCTTCAATTTTTGTTTTAGGAATTTTACTCTAGTTGAATTTTTTGGACAGACTTGTTTATTGATTATCTGCAGGTGCCCTTTGTATTGTCATTCTTTAATGAGCTTATCATCGTCAGTTGTTTTTCTGTTTAAGATTCTGGTCGTTTTAGTTTGAACCCACAATGGTTGTTTTTTCTGTTTATGAATCTGAAGATTGTAGTTTGAACTCATTGATATGTGTTCTGATTGTATAATTTTTTCTAAATTTGTTTTTGGTTTTCTAAAATGAATTTGCCTGCGGGCGCCAACACTCCCCTTCAATTTTTGTTTTAGGAATTTTACTCTAGTTGAATTTTTTGGACAGACTTGTTTATTGATTACCTGCAGGTGCCCTTTGTATTATCATTCTTTAATGAGCTTATCCTCTTCATTTGTTTTTCTGTTTATCGATTCTGGTCGTTTTAGTTTGAACCTACACTAATTGTTTTTTCTGTTTATGAATCTGAAGATTGTAGTTTGAACTCATTGATATGTATTCTGATTGTATAATTTTTTTTGGTTTTCTAAAATGCTTTTGCCTGCGGGCGCCAACACTCCCCTTCAATTTTTTTTTTAGGAATTTGACTCTAGTTGAATATTTTGGACAGACTTGTTTATTGATTACCTGCAGGTGACCTTTGTATTATCATTCTTTAATGAGGTTATCATCGTCAGTTCTTTTTCTGTTTAAGATACTGGTCGTTTTAATTGAACCCACAATGGTTGTTTTTTCTGTTTATGAATCTGAACCGTTTTAGTTTGAACCCACAATGGTTGTTTTTTCTGTTTATGAATCTGAAGATTGTAGTTTGAACTCATTGATATGTGTTCTGATTGTATAATTTTTTTTGGTTTTCTAAAATGCATTTGCCTGCGGGCGCCAACACTCCCCTTCATATTTTTTTTTAGGAATTTGACTCTGGTTGAATTTTTTGGACAGACTTGTTTATTGATTACCTGCAGGTTCCTTTTGTACTATCATTCTTTAATGAGCTTATCATCGTCAGTTGTATTTCTGTTTAAGATTCTGTTCGTTTTAGTTTGAACCTACAATGGTTGTTTTTTCTGTTTATGAATCTGAATCGTTTTAGTTTGAACCCACAATGGTTGTTTTTTCTGTTTATGAATCTGAAGATTGTAGTTTGAACTCATTGATATGTGTTCTGATTGTATAATTTTTTTTGGTTTTCTAAAATGCATTTGCCTGCGGGCGCCAACACTCCCCTTCAATTTTTGTTTTAGGAATTTTACTCTAGTTGAATTTTTTGGACAGACTTGTTTATTGATTATCTGCAGGTGCCCTTTGTATTGTCATTCTTTAATGAGCTTATCATCGTCAGTTGTTTTTCTGTTTAAGATTCTGGTCGTTTTAGTTTGAACCCACAATGGTTGTTTTTTCTGTTTATGAATCTGAAGATTGTAGTTTGAACTCATTGATATGTGTTCTGATTGTATAATTTTTTCTAAATTTGTTTTTGGTTTTCTAAAATGAATTTGCCTGCGGGCGCCAACACTCCCCTTCAATTTTTGTTTTAGGAATTTTACTCTAGTTGAATTTTTTGGACAGACTTGTTTATTGATTACCTGTAGGTGCCCTCTGTATAATCATTCTTTAATGAGCTTATCATCGTCAGTTGTTTTTCTGTTTAAGATTCTGGTCGTTCTAGTTTGAACCCACAATGGTTGTTTTTTCTGTTTATGAATCTGAATCGTTTTAGTTTGAACCCACAATGGTTGTTTTTTCTGTTTATGAATCTGAAGATTGTAGTTTGAACTCATTGATATGTGTTCTGATTGTATAATTTTTTTTGGTTTTCTAAAATGGATTTGCCTGCGGGCGCCAACACTCCCTTTCAATTTTTTTTTTAGGAATTTGACTCTGGTTGAATTTTTTGGACAGACTTGTTTATTGATTACCTGCAGGTTCCCTTTGTAGTATCATTCTTTAATGAGCTTATCATCGTCAGTTGTATTTCTGTTTAAGATTCTGTTCGTTGTAGTTTGAACCTACAATGGTTGTTTTTTATGTTTATGAATCTGAATCGTTTTAGTTTGAACCCACAATGGTTGTTTTTTTCTGTTTATGAATCTGAAGATTGTAGTTTGAACTCATTGATATGTATTCTGATTGTATAATTTTTTTTGGTTTTCTAAAATGCTTTTGCCTGCGGGCGCCAACACTCCCCTTCAATTTTTTTTTTTAGGAATTTGACTCTAGTTGAATTTTTTGGACAGACTTGTTTATTGATTACCTGCAGGTGACCTTTGTATTATCATTCTTTAATGAGGTTATCATCGTCAGTTCTTTTTCTGTTTAAGATACTGGTCGTTTTAATTGAACCCACAATGGTTGTTTTTTCTGTTTATGAATCTGAACCGTTTTAGTTTGAACCCACAATGGTTGTTTTTTCTGTTTACGAATCTGAAAATTGTAGTTTGGACTCATTGATATGTGTTCTGATTGTATAATTTTTTCTAAATTTTTTTTTGGTTTTTTAAAATGCATTTGCCTGCGGGCGCCAACACTCCCCTTCAATTTTTTTTTTAGGAATTTGACTCTGGTTGAATTTTTAGGACAGACTTGTTTATTGATTACCTGCAGGTGCCCTTTGTATTATCATTCATTAATGAGCTTATCATCGTCAGTTGTTTTTCTGTTTAAGATTCTGGTCGTTTAAGTTTGAACCCACAATAGTTGTTTTTTCTGTTTATGAATCTGAAGATTGTAGTTTGAACTCATTGATATGTATTCTGATTGTATAATTTTTTTTGGTTTTCTAAAATGCTTTTGCCTGCGGGCGCCAACACTCCCCTTCAATTTTTTTTTTAGGAATTTGACTCTGGTTGAATTTTTAGGACAGACTTGTTTATTGATTACCTGCAGGTGCCCTTTGTATTATCATTCATTAATGAGCTTATCATCGTCAGTTGTTTTTCTGTTTAAGATTCTGGTCGTTTAAGTTTGAACCCACAATAGTTGTTTTTTCTGTTTATGAATCTGAAGATTGTAGTTTGAACTCATTGATATGTATTCTGATTGTATAATTTTTTTTGGTTTTCTAAAATGCTTTTGCCTGCGGGCGCCAACACTCCCCTTCAATTTTTTTTTTTAGGAATTTGACTCTAGTTGAATTTTTTGGACAGACTTGTTTATTGATTACCTGCAGGTGACCTTTGTATTATCATTCTTTAATGAGCTTATCATCGTCAGTTCTTTTTCTGTTAAAGATACTGGTCGTTTTAATTGAACCCACAATTGTTGCTTTTTCTGTTTATGAATCTGAACCGTTTTAGTTTGAACCCACAATGGTTGTTTTTTCTGTTTACGAATCTGAAAATTGTAGTTTGGAGTCATTGATATGTGTTCTGATTGTATAATTTTTTCTAAATTTTTTTTTGGTTTTTTAAAATGCATTTGCCTGCGGGCGCCAACACTCCCCTTCAATTTTTTTTTTAGGAATTTGACTCTGGTTGAATTTTTAGGACAGACTTGTTTATTGATTACCTGCAGGTTCCCTTTGTAGTATCATTCTTTAATGAGCTTCTCATCGTCAGTTGTATTTCTGTTTAAGATTCTGTTCGTTTTAGTTTGAACCTACAATGGTTGTTTTTTCTGTTTATGAATCTGAATCGTTTTAGTTTGAACCCACAATGGTTGTTTTTTTCTGTTTATGAATCTGAAGATTGTAGTTTGAACTCATTGATATGTGTTCTGATTGTATCATTTTTTCTAAATTTTTTTTTGGTTTTCTAAAATGCATTTGCCTGGGGGCGCCAACAGTCCCCTTCAATTTTTGTTTTAGGAATTTGACTCTGGTTGAATTTTTTGGACAGACTTGTTTATTGATTACCTGCAAGTGCCCTCTGTATAATCATTATTTGATGAGCTCATCAACGACAGTTGTTTTTTTGTTTAAGATTCTGGACATTTAGTGTTTGAATATGATGATATATCATTGATATGGGTTCCAATTGTATAATTTTTTCTAAAACTTTTTTTAGTTTTCTAAAATAGCAAAATCACTAAGCACACGCAGCACGGTTAAGACGTTACTGTTATTTAGTTTTTCCATTAGGATAATTTTTCCAGTAAATCATAAACCATAATATTATATTAATAGTTTTACAACATTTTTTTAAATATAAATTTAAACACGGCGTTTTGGATAGGTATTCAGCTACTTTATGTACAACTCTAGGAATCCGTTATAGTTATATACTATATCTAAAACCGTGTAATGCAAAAGCAGAGCTCACGGCGTATTGTCGTCAGTTCCAAAGGGAAAAAGTTTCCATTTAGGCTACAGCCTACAGGCAACTATAAATAGTTGCCGGTATAAAATATAGACCTTGTAATTGGATACAGCCAATAATATATAATAACGACCGCTTTCGAATTGACAAGTTTATTAGACTTGAAATGCAGACAACGGGGTGTGGCTAAGGTGGTGAGAGCTAAGAAGACGTTGTCAGCTGTAAAACCATTACTTAGTCATTGAAGATCGACATAATAATATTTCTTTGTCTGTCCATTCCATTTATTCGAACATAACCATGGCTTACATGTGACTACATACCTACTATTTAATTTTCTAAAAATGTTGGCGTGCGCAATTTATTAGTATATATAATTTCAAAAGTAAATATTAGTTCTAAAACTTATATGCTATAAGTTAATAATTTTTACATAATTAATGTTATAACTGGTTCAAATCATAGGTTTCCGAAAAAAAAATTTTAAAATTTGGGTGGGCGCTAAACTTTATGGATTAGACACTAAATTAAAAAAAAATATTTTAGGGTTTTAAGAAATCGTCTTCAAATTATCACTTTTAATTATTTTATATAGGGATATTATTGGCAGGTTAAGTTTCTATTTTATAATAGATCAATAGCCAATAGGTTACCTAAATCACATTTTGTTATTTAAATCCCGGTCGTCAATTTTTTTACAAGTAGATACATAGGTAACTTATAATAATTCATATTGTATTTTAATTAGGTACCAAAAAAATATAACTTCTCAAACACCGTGTCTAGGGGCACTGGCGGGAGAATGTATTAGAATGTCCATAAACTTGCGGACCTGCAATCTGTGTAGTTAAATTTGGCATGCGTACTATAACAGAAATCGAAAACTAGAATAAGTACATTGCAGATCACAAAGATGTCTTTAAATGAACATACGATTTACCAATAGACCGTATTATAGGACATAGGTACTGAGCTCGATGTAGCCATGTAGGTAAAAGGGTGTAGTCACTAGTCACTATCAATATTGTACGTATGAGAAATAATTGAGTACCGTTTTTACGGCAGTTTAGTTACACAATTGTCCACCAGGAAGCTCTAAGAAGGCCGATTTCGGAAATATTTTATAAGCAATATGGACTATGGTGTATTTCAGTATATTTTTTTGAATAATAAACATATTATTAACATTGTAAGGATACACAACTATCAATACATTTATTAAATCGGAATATGTTTCGCCCTCTATGAACGCGCTAATGCGCGAACGTAAATTATAACGCGCGCGCTACCGCAACACTGGTACCTACCTTTTCACATAAGTTCACTGTTAAGGGGATTGGAAGCGGCGATTTTCTGTCTTTATCTAACACACGTGGAACATAGGATTATAGACGTGTTCTATGTCCAACGTACCGATTAATCTAATGAAGCGATAAGAATTCTGAAAACAGATTTGAATTTGTCGTCAAGTCTACTTGAGATCGACTTTCCCACATTTTTGATATTGTCCCACCAAAATCATAAAAATGATATATTATAAAAAGTACTTAAAAAATTTACAAATTTCAACTTTTGGAGAAGTTTAAATCAAAAAATCAAAAATGTGGGAAAGTCGATCTCAAGTAGACTTGACGACAAATTCAAATCTGTTTTCAGAATTCTTATCGCTTCATTAGATTAATCGGTACGTTGGACATAGAACACGTCTATAATCCTATGTTCCACGTGTGTTAGATAAAGACAGAAAATCGCCGCTTCCAATCCCCTTAAAGTTGCATTTACAAGTGTGTAAATGCTCACTGTTCAACTCAAAACATCATAGAAGACATATGAAACACACCGCGATGTCGCTATAAGTTCTTCACATGGTAGAAACACACATTTTATAAGGAAGCTGAGTGACGCCACAACACCATCTAGAGAGCGCGCCGTCACCCATGCTTTCCGGTCGGACACAGAATACTCAACTTTATAGCAAGCACCGACAAAAGTTCATGTAATCTTTATCAGTAAAACATCATTTCCCCGCAAGTTACTGAAACGAACAACCATAGCCGCCCAAGGGGTAGGAACCCTACAACCCATGAAAACTTGTGCGATTAACGCACGTAAAATTCATACGACACAAAACGTTATCTGTAATCACCGAACAGCAGATATACCAGCCAGAACGGCCTACCAAAACAAATTTGGACTCTCATACGGACCTACATACGTTCAGCAGTCGCCGCTACTTCAACAGTCTATTACGTTTCGCGTCTTATTACAAGTGTAAAACCGTCTTCCCCGCACAGCCCTCTCCCGATACTCGCAGTGTGAGTGGAGGTACGCCTAAAAGCGTACTGATCAAGCCACTCATAATTAAAGTGACGGAGGGGAAGAACCCTAACAACACCCTCTGCTAGGTATCGGTGGTGGTCCACGGGGTGAACTTTATTTTGGAATAATTCGGCGAAAAATCGCCGGAGGGAGCCCGGGTAAACGGCCAAGACTTTTACAGGGGGCACCGCTTATATTCCCCCCATCGGGAACATAAGCCCCCTCCCCCCCCAAAAGGGTTTTTTGCTGATATCTCAGCCGGATTTGGTCCGAGGGCTTCGGGAAAAAAAATTTGCCCTCCCAAATCCTTCTGTCCTGCCAGGCCGGCTGCGGATACGACCCCGAAGACCCGACCCCCCTAGCCCCCCCAGGGGCCGAGCTAGGATAGGGACAGCGTAACAGCGACTGATACCTCCGGATTCATTCTACTGTTACGCGCAACTGAGTCAAGGCGGGGCCGCGACACCAGCGAAGGGGGAACCTGACCCCCCCTCGCCATACAACCCATGTCGGGTGCTAGTATGGACCCTGTCAAGTCCTCGCTTGCGGACAAACTCATCGCCAGCAGCAACAAGGCCCAGATGACTCAGCCAGTGACGGAAACGTCGGAGGATCGTCTACGCGAAATGATTGACGCGGCGGAAAGCACGGAAAAGGAGTGGTTTGACAGAGTGGGCAGAAGGCTGAACACCGCACTCGAAGCCGTAAGGGAAGCTAAGAATGTGGCGAAACCCGTGCAAACGGCACTCGCTGAAGCCATGAACGCTTTCAACCAAGCGTGAAGCGCACGAAAACAGCGCCAGAACGTGGCGGAGAAGCTAAAGGACGTAGCGAGCAACGCGGAGCCCCACGCGTCAACCACGGGTGATGTACAGGCCGAAGACGGTAGCATAAACTTGACAAAAGAATTCAGTTCGCTGAGGGACGAAGTCGGCGAACTCAGCAAGGTGGTGAGAGAACTAGTTGACAAAAAGCTCTCCGACCGGGGGACTAGTAAAGAACCTACCATCCAGGAAAGCCAGCCCGGAAGCGTATTTACGGATGCTACTCGAGACTGGCCAATAGATCCCAAATTCAGTTAGGGTTCGTAAAACAAATTTATTTTACGGATACTACTCGAGTCTGGCCACTATGTAATATACCGCTATACTAAAATAAAGACTCAAAAAGTTCAATATGAAAGCAGGGCTATCTCCCAATATGCGGTCTACCTCCGTTTTGTGTGCTACGTAACTATAAACATGAGCATAGTATGCGGTCTATCAATGTTATGTGTTCTACCTATATAGCTGGGAACAAAAATGCAATTTTCTCAACCCTGTGACCCACTTGGGGAGGTGTTACACAGCAAGTCGGGGGATATTTTCGATTTGCGGAGCGGACGATGTTTTTTCAATCAATTGCATTTTTGTTGCACCGAGCCACCAATTTGAAAAAACATCGTACAGTGATGCGGTGCTAGCGGCACTCGTCGCTACGCTCCTCGGCGCCGTCGCTCCGCTCCGCAAATCGAAAATATCCCCCGACTTGCTATGCAACACCTCCCCAAGTGGGTCACAGGGTAATAAAAAATAAATTAAATTTTTTTTATACTTTAAATTATACTTTATTATACTTTTAATATTATTGTACTTTATTACTTTAATATTATTACGGTAGACCACGTCCATTTTGGTAGACCGCAGTGGCATAGTGGCCAGACTCGAGTAGTATCCGTAAAATAAATTTGTTTTACGAACCCTAACTGAATTTGGGATCTATTGGCCAGTCTCGAGTAGCATCCGTAAATACGCAGCCCGGAACATGGACAGAAGTGGTCAAGCGAAACAAAAAGGCGAAACCCGTGCCCACCGGGAAGTCCGACGATCGTGCACTCGCAATCAAGAACGTAACCGCCCGGCCTCGGGTGAGAGTGCGTCCGTCGGCGATCCTGATAGAGGCAGGTAAGACGACCGACTTCCCGGCGTTGGTTAAAAAACTCCGCGGCGGCGCCAACCGCGATGTCATTGGCGACCACGTCATTGGCATGAAGCAAACAAAAGCAGGAAGTCTGCTGATTGAACTAAAAGGAGATCAAGAACAGATCGAAGCTGTCCGAGCGGAAGTCTCGAGGTCAGCCGGCGATGACGTTGAGGTGAGATCCCTGCAACAAAAGACGATGTTGGAAATAAGTTACATAGATCAATGGTCTGACAGTGAGGAGGTAGCAGGCGCTGTGGCAGCAGCAACCGGAGTAGACCACGACGCGCTGAAGGTCGTAAGCGTCAGGCAACGGTTCGGCTGCACCCAGGCGGCTATGGTGTTGGTGCCTACAGCGGCGTGCCAAAAGATGATAGCGCTCGGCCGCATACGAGTCGGCCTGGTAAATTGCAGGGTCAGGCAGGGGGATCCGAGGATTAGGTGCTTCCAGTGCATGGCGCACGGCCACGAAGCACGGTCGTGCAAAGGCCCGGACAGGAGCAAGTGCTGTAGGCGCTGCGGCCAGGAGGGCCACTTCGCAAGCACATGTGAGGCTCCTCAGGAAGACGCCCTTTCATTTGCGAAATCGCTGGCGGCAACTAGCCGTGCTGGCAATGGCGACGAGAAGGCGACCGTTGAAAAGTGACACGCATTCTCCAGATAAACCTCGGAGTGTGTAGAGCTGCACAGGACCTTGCACTGGCAACATCTACAAATAGAAATATTGACATCCTAGTCATAAGCGAACAGTACCGCGACAAGGGAGAAGAAAACGGCTGGTACGCCGACGCGAGCGGGCGGTCAGCCATCGCAGTTCTGGGCAAGCTCCACGTAGACGTGATCGGACCGCGCCTTCAAGGCATCAGGTGGCTAGAGTTGAACGGGTTCCGCCTTTACAGCTGCTACTGCTCACCAAACATTCATTTCACCGAATTCGAGGTCTTCCTAGGGAGGTTGGAAGCGAGCATCCGCGAAGCACGGTGCCCGGTAATCATCGCGGGCGATTTCAACGCGAAATCGCACGAATGGGGCAGTCCCAGAGAGGACAAGAGAGGCAAAGCAATGGCAGATCTCGCAGCCTCACTAGGTCTAGTCGTATGCATCCAGGGTAAGGAGCCGACCTTCGTGAGGGGCGCATCGGAGTCACATAACGACCTTACATTTGTGTCACGCAACGCGAAGAGCCAAGTGCACGATTGGCGTGTAGTCGAGGAGGAAACACTAAGCCTACACAGATACATCGAGTACGCAATTGGAGCGCCTAGGAAAACAGCACCTGCGCAAAGGCAAAACAGATGGTCTTTTAGGAAACTTGATCAGGCGAAACTGGAAGAGGCACTAAAGTGTAATGCATACGCAACAACTAATGACGTCGAGGAAGCTTCCGACCAGACTATTGGATGGCTGTCAAAGGCATGCGATGCCAGTATGCCTAGATCAGGGCAATGCAACCGCCGACCTGTGCCATGGTGGAACACAGATCTTGCACAGCAGAGGAAGAAATGCTTAAAGGCACGCCGAGCATACACGCGGAAAAGGAAAAAATCGGACGAAAACGGTTGTATGGCTGAACGCGAATCCTTCCAACGCGAAAGAAAATCGCTGTCGACCATGATTCAGGCGGCAAAGGAGGATAATTGGAAACGGATATGCGAACTCGTAGACAACGACCCATGGGGCCTTCCCTACAAAATTGTAATGAGGAAGCTCAATATCAGGAAGCCGATCCCCGGCATTAACCTACCAGGACGCATGGACACCATAGTGGACAATCTGTTCCCCACCAGGGTGAACACTCCGAGGACAATCGTTGACGTCAGTTCAGAAGATCTCGCGCGGGCTTTTTTTGCACCGAGCGAGGTGGCAAGCATGGCGAAGACCCTTCCAAGCGGAAAGACTCCTGGACCAGATGGAATAGCCAACGAGGTGTTGAAGGTGGCCGTAAGACTATACCCCCAGCGTTTTTCGACGCTCTTTAACAAGTGTATCAGGAGTGCTGTATACCCTGCAGCCTGGAAGGTAGCAAACCTAGTGCTCCTTCGAAAACCCGGTAAAGCGCTGGACAACCCGGCAGCATACCGACCGCTGTGCATGCTCGACACAACGGGCAAACTCTTCGAAAAATTGCTAACTGCAAGACTGCGCGAGCACCTGATACTAACCGGAAACACAACCGACAACCAGTACGGGTTCAAAAGAGGTAAATCCACTGTAGATGCTATGTCCAGGGTGCGGAACATATTCCAAGAGGCAAACGGCAGAGGGTCACGCAACCTATTTGTTGGAATGTTAACCCTAGATGTGAAAAACGCATTCAATAGTGCCCCATGGGAAGGCATTCTAAATGCACTCGAAAGAAAAGGAACACCTGGGTACCTCCTGAATATCCTCGGGCAATACCTATCAAACATAAAGATCGTGCTAGATGAAGAAAGCGGACGACGGACCGTGGGAGTGAGCTGCGGAGTGCCTCAGGGCTCTGTCCTGGGACCGGATTTACGGAACGTTCTTTATGACGACCTCCTGAGGATGGACCTCCCACCTGATGTAGAGATCATCGCGTTCGCCGACGACGTAGCACTTGTGGCAACGGCGTCGGTACCCTTCCTACTGGAGGAAAGGCTGGAAGTAGCCCTCCAAGACGTAATGAACTGGATGAATAAAAATGGGCTGGAACTCGCGATGGAAAAGACGGAAGCCATCATGCTCACAAACCGTAACAAGCACAACATTATGACAGTCAGATGTGGACAGTATAGCTTTCCCTCAGTGAAATGTGTAAAATACCTCGGCGTGCAGCTCGACTCGAGACTGCACTTCAGCCAACACGGTGAACACGCTGCGGCAAGGGCCTCCGAGGCGTGCAGGCAGCTGATCCAGATTTTACCGAACCTCAGAGGACCCAGACAGCGGAGAAGAAAGGTGCTGGCCACGGTGGTCACCTCCCGGTTGCTATATGGAGCTCCCTTCTGGCTCCCCTCCATAACGGCCGAGGGAATGAAAAAGATGGAGACAGTGTATCGCAGGGTGATGCTGAGGGTAGCATGCTGCTACCGTACGGTGTCCCACGACGCAGCAGCGGTGGTGTCCGGCATGCCTCCTCTTAGGCTACTGGCCGAAGAGATGCAAAAAGCGTATCATGGGACTGACAGAGTCGTGGCAAGAGAACAACTGATGGAAAGCTGGAAACGTCAATGGGCCAATAGCGAGAAAGGCCGATGGACGCACAGGCTGATAAGGGACGTTGGCAAGTGGTACAACAGAAACCACGGCGACGTGTCTTTCCACCTCAGCCAGGTGTTATCAGGACATGGCTGTTTCAACGAGTACCTTTTACGAATCGGTAAAGTCAACACCGACGAATGTTCTCAGTGTGGGTCGGCACCCGACTCGCCGGAACACGCAATCTTTCAGTGCGACGCGTGGCACCATTGGCGAGTCGAGGTATGCGTCTACCTCGAGATCGAAGAGCTGTCTCCAGACAACCTGATCGAGACTATGCTAGAATCCAATGCAACTTGGCAAAGGATAAGCAGCTTGATCGGTAGGATAATGAGAACCAGAGAAGAGGAAGAGCGCCGCAGACAACATGCAGCGCTCGTACCTGGTTGAAGGACTCAACGAAGAAGCGATTCCATCTGGACTGCACGGGTCTCCAGAGCGGCGGGCGCAAGCCGGCTCAAGAAGAGGGTGATAGATGGCACGGGCGTCCAGAGCGGCGGGCGTAGGCCGGCTCAAGAAGAGGAGTTGAAGAGAAAGCAGTCATCAACGACAGTATGAATGCAGCTCAAAGAACTAGCATATAAATGTATTGTAGCCGGAATGGCAAACTTTGTAGGGCTACGTCCTTGTTTCTTTTTGTTGTTTTGTTATTATTGTTAGTTGTAAGAGCGTTAAATAAATTATTATTCTATTTCATTACGTGAGAATAAAAAACAATTACATATTAAACCAAAAACAATTTGTGTTTTGCATTCTTACAACATATTGATGAACATTGTTTATTTATATTTTATTATTCTATAGTACCACAGTACCAAACTACCTATAGTAGAAATATAAGTTATAACCATCCACACCTACCTAAAACTAGTAAAACTTATTATTATTTTTAAACATTTTTCATATTGTGCTAATAAATATGCCCAACAAAAGTTTGTTCCCGCATGCAAGTCTGGTTACTTAAGTAATACTAAAATATTAAAATCAGCAGGGAAAAATGTACCATCCATGTTCCATCCACCACAAGTAATATAGATAGTTATTGTTTTGTTTTAAATTATAATAATATTTTGTATGCTTAATTATGTACTGCAACATACCTCTAACAAAACTTAACACGTTGACCACCGAGAGGAACCCTGCGTCCACAAATTTTTTTATTATTCTACTGATCTTTATATAACATTTTTTTTTAATACAAAAGAAAACTATACAATACATATAAGTAGGTACAGTGGCGGCGCCAGGGGTGGGCCAGGGTGGGCCCGGGCCCACCTTAAAAAGTCTCCGGCCCCCCCTGTGGCCCACCCCAAAAATTAAATTTAATCATATTAGAATACTAAAAAATATCTCATGAATAAATCATGATTTATTAAAATTTAAAATATGAAAATATTAAGTCATAATATATGGCGTGAACAACATTTTGAATGGGTTGAAAACTATATGCACTATAATATGCTTTCAAGCCTCATAAATAACGTGTATTTTCCAGCGGCTGAATACGAAAATAATAAATTATTATTAAATATTCATTGGTATTGAGTGTAATTATGGGTTAGGGAGCATAAAAATCAAAAAGTGTTTACATGAATATATATTTTGTTAGCAAATAAATACTATTAATACAATACATGTTTACAAATCATTGTTTTAGTAAGTTTACACGATGAAGTGTAAAAAAAAATTGGAAGTTGACCCTCCCCCTCTCCCCTCTGCGAAATTGCCTGTCATCACTATTGTTTATATATATATATATATCAATATATCAAGTCAAAAATTTGGCCCTCCCTAAAAAATTTGGGCCCCAGCCTGGCCCACCTGGTATTAAAGTTCTGGCGCCGCCACTGAGTAGGTATATAACTTAATGCTAAAATAATTAAATATACAATTAATTATACAAAAAACCAATAATAAAGAACAGTCTGATTTTTAATACAAATTTAATGTTTGCATTATGTCATTTAAATCAAAATGTTCTCTAGGGTTCTTACATTCTAAGTTATCTCTTAGAGACTTTATATTTTTAATAAGAATAAAAAATACAATGTTTGAATATGTAGTCTAAATTATTTATTTATTAATAATCAACGGACATGCGCCCTTTAACAAGAAAAAAAAACATTACATAATAATTGACACATATTAAACTAATAACAAAGGGATAAATAAAAATATAACTAGAAAGACAAAAAAAAATAATAATAATAATAACAAAGACAAAATAAATATATAAAAAGCTACATAACAACTAATACAGGTATTCTGGTATAAACATGAAAGTTTTAAAATTATTTATCTTGCAGGACTTACTATCTGTATGGAATAATAAAATACAACGGAAAGATAGGAACTTATCGTTTACCAAGTGTAGTCATTATTTATAAACAAATTGAAGTTAATGAAATAAAAAGTGAAAACGATTTGCAACTATTACTTCAAAATGTAGATAGCTTTAAAATATGTAAAGGAGTTAATAATTGTCGCCAATCAAAATTGTGTGTTCGTTTCTTTGATCCTTCATAAACATCTTCGAGAATTGTAAGATGTTCTAACTGTGCATTAGAAAGAAGAAAACTGCAAAAAGTAAAATCCACAAATTTAACACCAGCTAAAAAACTTCAACGACTAACAAGAAAGTTAAAAACTAAACATCAACAAAAAACTAGAATTAAGAATAATGTAAGTTAATTATTTTTTAGAATAGATTTAAAAAAATATTTCCTATTTTATTAATTATCAGGGCTAGGATTTGTATGCAATAAAAAATTGTAAAATATGCATTTTATTTACCAAAATATGCAAAAATATGCATTTTAATTTTTATAAGATAAACACAAAAATATAGTTACAAAAAAAATATTTATTTATTGAAATACAGGTTGGCTGTAAATAAAAATCACAATAATTTTACACAATACTAATAAACGGTGATGCGAGCACAGCTGAACGGTCTGTACTACACTGTCTGTACTATAATTAATAATTATACATAAACATAATATCAAATATGTAAGTAAAATAATGACTTTACTTATATACTAGGTAATTACTAATTTTGCTAAATTACATTTACAATATTGATATTCTAATTTTAAAACTTTAAATTGAAATATAATATTAAAAGTTAGTTACTATAATATATTATATATTGTTGGTTGATTAATAATAAGGGTGTGTGTAACCTATAGCGCGTATCTACTCTAATATTAATAAATACTTTTAACAACTATTTTGTAAATATTTTAAACTTAATTGTCAAACTCTATGAACAAAGCTTTACTGATATTTGAAGTTAGTTAATATTATATGATAAAATAACCACATCCACAAAAATATAGTTAGGTCTAAATAAAAAAAAAATAGTGTTTACGAAACCGTTTCAAATCATTTTTTTAAAAATAATGATTAGGTACTGAAAAAAATGTTGTTTTTTTTTACAATACCTACTGATCGTAATAAAAAATACATACTATATTATGGCTATATTATATTGTTTTAATCGCAATTACCCGTCGTAGGACTAATGAGTTCGTTGATTTATGAATAATAATAATAATAATAGGTAATCATCGTCAACACACTCGCGGACGGGACAGACGTACTTAATAATATAATAATATGATTATGTAGTTGACGTATAAGTAACCATTTAGGTAACAGTTTATATACCGCTCTGCAGCTGCGATTATTCGAATAAGTTTAACTCCCGACGCGACTTTCGTTTCATCTTATTTCGGAGGGAGGAATTCAAGTTGGTAATGTTGGTTTATAATAATAATAATATATATACCTATTATTATCTATAGTTGTGTACTTGTGTGTGTGTGTGCGACCGTCGATGATTGTATGCGACATTGTATGTACAAGTAGGTTAATCTCGAGAGTACTTTGGGCCCGGGGGGGAGGGGGGTTGAGGGTATTTGATGTAGCAGCTTTGTTCGGCATATATAATGCGATTTCGTAAACTAAATTAATAATATACTTAACGACGTATTATAACATATTAGTCTGTTATTCTGCTCTTCGAGTGAGATTTTCGCGTTTGCTGATTTTCATCATCGCGATATCGCCGCGCCGCCTGCACGAGTGCAGTTTAAGCATTTGAAGCCGTTACGAAATTGTGTATTTTTAAATACATTTTTTTGGGAGTGGGCAGTCGGGTGGGGCGATAAAAAATTTCCGATCGAAAATACGCACAAAATTCATATAGAGACTAAATAAATACAATATTGTTATTTGGCTACATGTATGGTTTTATGTAGAACACTTTCTTATTTTATTATTATTTTAATAGGCACTTATAGACCCTTTTTAAAACAGTATTATAGACAATTTTTAATTTATTGAATTTACCATGATAAAATTCTTAATTTATAAGTTATAACTAATTAATTAATTAAATTGATAAAAATAAATATTGAAACTAATATTGAGAGGAGGATGTGGGGAAATACATATTTTTTGATATAGTTCAACATTTTAGATTTCTCTTTTCTTAATGCTTTACATACCACGTGAATAATAAACAACTATATAATTAATATAGATATCATATTTAGTAAGTACGCAATAGTGTAATACATATTATTAGTATAATATATCCCAACGAAAACACTATCCCAAACACCATGTAAAAAACGCTAAGTAGAGCCGATTTTTTGTATAGGTATCTACTGCTCGAGCGTTTTTTTTACACCGAGTTTGGGAGAGTGTTTTTGATAGTATATCACTCATATCACTCATATCCCCATATTTAGTAAGTGTGTAATATTGTAAAACATATTATTAGTATAATATTTAATATTATAAATACAATATAATAACTTAAGTAATGCATAAAATCTGTTTGAATAATATAATTATGAAAATTCGGTTCGTAAAATATTTAAAAAATAGTTAGGAAAATATATTTTATTATAATAAACAGAAAATTTCAGAATATTTAGTTTTTTTTTTAGACCACAACAACGAAGGCTATCCTAGTGAATATTATATGTGGAATTTAAATATAAAATAAAGAAGTTTTAAAATGTATATGCATGTTAATAATAGAGATTTTTAAAAGTTTTATTACAATATTAATTTTGGTTAGAAATTTAGGGTTTTTGTACTGGTGTTTTCATTGAAGGCTTCTATTCTAGGTGTCTGCCACAATGTTTTGTATGTTTTGAAGTGGGTTAAGACACAACGTCCGATTCGTGCTCCTTTAAAACTACTTCCTGTCGTCTTTTGAAGTATTGAAGAATTCGGTGGTTTGAACATTGAGGATAGTTGAGTAGTCTCCCAAAAAAAGTGTGTGATTGTTTACACTGTTTTTTTTTAATTTTCATTCGTAATAATAATAAGAATAAAAAAATGAATTTATTAAAAATTAAAAAAATGTTATGATAAATAACTATTAGGAAATAATATAATAATGTTCACATTTAAATAGTTGCTGGTAAAAATTTAAATGATGCTGATTTTAAAAAGTCATATCTCCAAATTTGGTTATCTGCTCTCGTAATAAATTGTTCCATTTCCAATGTTTCAGATTCTGAGTGAAACAATGAATGTATTGATTTAAAAATGATGTGTGTTTTTTTAATTTTTTAATTTATGTGACTGTCGTCACCTTTTAGGACAGTACAAATGCTTTGATTTTCTTCAACAGTATATTTTCTGATAGGAAAGTGAATCTAGTTGGTACTTTGGGGGGTCAAAAGTAAAAATGTTTCAGTAGTTTTCAAAAGCTCCTTGAAAAACAAAAGAAAAATTAAGGAAAAACGCTAATTTGTTCGCAAAATCTGTTTTCAAAAATATCGATTTTGGTCATTGGGGCAACTCAAAAGCAAATGATCTTAGGTACATGCAATTTCGACTGAATGTTTATATTAGCATTTTCTATACACCATAACATTTTCCAAATATTTTGATTTATTTTGAGCTGTTTACGGACATTTTCAGTTTCCATTTTTCTTATTATTTTAGATTCTGAGCGGAGCGATGAATGTATTGGTTTTACAATGATGTGTGTTTTTTTTTATATTTTTATATTTTTTTTTGTGTCTGTCATCACGTTTTAGGACAGTAAAAGTGCTTGGATTTTCTTCATCAGTAGCTTTTCTGATAGAAAAGTGAATCTAGTTGGTACTTTGGGGGGTCAAAAGTAAACATTTTCCAGTAGTTTTCACAAGCGCCGGGAAAAACAACATAAAAATTAAGGAAAAACGGGAATTTTTACGCAAAATCGATTTTCCAAAAAATCGAATTTGGTTTTTGGTGTAACTTTAAAACAAATGACCGTAGATACATGAAATTTTCACTGGTTGTTTATATTTGCATTTTCTATACACGATAACATTTTCAAAATATTTTGAATTATTTTGAACTGTTTAGGGACATTTTCATTTTTCATTTTTTTTTAGTTATTTTTCTAGAAATATCAATAAAATTTTATTTGTTGGTTAAAAAAACTTGAAAATTTAATAGAAGGCTCCTAGTATATTGTTTCAAAGGCAGATGAAAAATATTAAAAATCGTTAGTCACAGTTTTTTTTTATAAGCATTTAAAGTTCAAAAATTGACAAAATATGGAAAAATCACGAAAATTAGCAAATTAAGAATTCGCAAAAATTTTTCTTTTTAAATCTATGATTTGAAAATGTAATACAAGATTACTCATAAGTCTGTCTACCTTTATCAATAAAAAAATCTCTACCCGACAGTCAAATTAAATTTTTATGAGCGTTTGAAATTCAAATTTTTACAACATTGGATGTTCACTCGATTTCTCATGTAGCGATTTCCTTATTTTGTTGTAATTCATAAACGAATAACTATAGATATATGAAAATTTCACTGAATGTTTATATTAGCATTTCCTATACACCATACAATTTTGAAAATATTTTGCCTCTTTTTGAGCTGTTTACGGACATTTTCAGTTTTAAATTTTTTTAGTTTTTTTTTTATAATTGTCAATAAAATTTTATTTGGTGGACCAAAAAGTCTGAAAATTGAATACAAGCTTTCTTATATATTGTTACAATATCAGTTGAAAAATTTTAAAAATACATAGGCACGATTTTTTTTATAAGCATTTAAAGTTGGAATTTTGACAAAATTTATCAAAATCTCGAAAATAATCAATCGTTGGAATTAAAAAATTATAAAATGTTCAGTTTTTATAACTAAAGTTAAAAGTTGAAAATTTAAAACAAAGATTCTCTTAAATAATTCATACTGTAACCAAAAAATATAAAAAATATATTAACACACTTATTTTTTACAGACATTTTAATTTCAAGTTTAGACAAAATTTCATATTTAAACCAAGAATTACGATTTTAGTTATTTTGTTGTGATTGTATAATATTATTCGTGGGTACTTGAAATTTCTAAAGTAATCTACTATATATATCTATGATAGTATCAGGGTTTGTTGTTGGTGTATAACGCGTTATAAGTACCTAATGGATATTGTGATATGATTAATTTGGAATTCATTATAGGTCAATTTTTTTTAATACCATAGATATGTATATAATATGTCTTTTACCTAGAAGGACATACCGTCTCCGCTCAGAACCGTTTTTCTTATACAATGATATTATATCATTGAATTCAAATTTAATACCATCCATTATACAATGACCCACTTGTAACCTACTGTACAGCAGAGCGACACCCACTTGCCCACCTTTTTTTTTTTGTTTTGTGTTATCTGTTTAAGAATCTGGTAAATTTGATAAATTGTTTGTGCCCTCTGTTTTATAATTCTTTAATGAGCTGTTAATCATTGTGAATGGTTTTTAGTGTTTAAGAATCTGGAGATTGTATTTTAACATTTTAATATGACGTGTTATTAATGTATAATTTATTCTAATTTTTTTTTTTTGTTTTCTAAAATGCAATTGCCTGAGGGGGAAAACACTCCCATTCAATTTTTTTTTTAGGAATTTAACCGTAGTTGAATTTTTTTTTACAGGCTTGAATATTGATAACCTGCAATTGTCCTCTGCATTATCAGTCTTTAATGATCTAATCATTGTCAATTTTTTTTTCTGTTTAAGATTCTGGACATTTTAGTTTGAACACTTTAATGTGTTTTCCTGATGTATTATTTCTTCTAAATTTTTTTGGGTTTTCTAAAATGCATTTGCCTGCGGGCGCCAACACTCCCATTCAATTTTTTTTTTAGGAATTTGACTCTAGTTACATTTCTTGTATAGACTTGAATATTGATAAAATGTTTTTGCCCTCTGTATTATAATTCTTTAATGAGTTGTTAATCATTATGAATGGTTGTTTCTGTTCAAGAATCTGGAACTTTTTAATATGACGTGTTACACTCAGCATGGTTAAGACGTTAACATTTGTTTTGCCATTTTGATCATTTCTCATTTAAATCATAAATTATAATATTATAATAATAGTTTTAATATATTTAAAAAAAAATGAAATACAAAATTAAGTTAACACGGCGCATTGTATAGGCAATGCGGCTACATCGGATTTCATTATTGTTTGTGCACCTCACATAGTTGCAACGACTTGACATCCGATAAACACTTCTTTATTAATGTGTAATCGTATTAAACACTTTATTCGGTTCAGTGGGTATGTTAAATTCTAGGAATCCGTTTTATGCAGAGCTAAAATTTCAGAATTAATGCATAAGCAGATCCCACGGATTCGTGTAGTCGGTTTAAAATGGAAAAATGTCTTCATTTTGTTTACAGGCATCTATGGTTGCCAGTATAAAATGTAGACCGTGTAATTGGATACTGCAAATAATATATAGTAAACATCTCTGCTCCCTAGTAACTGCTCCTTCCCCCCCCCCCCCATTGATGCGCCAATGGCTAGTGAACTAAGTATGACTCCATCCATAGTATATGGTTTAAGCTTAAGGTGTCAACAATAGAAGGATAACTTGATAATCAAACACTTAAGTTCGGCAAAAGACTCAGGATCTTTTTATTTAAAGTGTCTTAATAATCTGTATCTTCTTTGTAACATTGTCCTAACCAAGAACCTTGTTGTCTGCGTACATATCCAGGAGCACAGCTCTTTAAAAAACGATTAAATATTTAAACATGCATAATGCAAATAAACAAAAACACGCATAAATTGTGAATACAAAAATGATATTCACATAACAAGATGAGAACATTAAGGAAGTAAATAATAATTCATAATAAACATTTAAGAAATTAATATAATATTGAAAATAATATAATTTATTAAATAAATACTATTCATTCATTTCATTGTATTGATTAGTACATATTTGACACTTACTTCACATGATAGACCAGTATAACCTGCTGGACATTGGCACTCCTCAACAAATGCTACATAGTCATTTACACTTTTCATTGTTTGTGCAGAATCCATTTTTATGTGTTGTATGTTTGTTTCAGATTGTTGAGAAACATACTGACCCCTTTTGAGCAATCAATATAATATATTACATCAACAATTTAATGGAAAAAATATATTAATGGGATAGATACCTGATTAAAATATTTTCTACATTAGCTAAAACCATCATAACTTCTTCCCTGGTTGCTAGTCCATTAGAATAACTGTCTGTACTTTCTTTTTTCCAAACATCAGCAAATAATCTAGCTGATACAACTGTGTCTATGCCTACTGGTGTTTCCGGACCAAAGTACAGAAGTTTAACACCATTTCCCTAATGAAAATGTTAAGCATCATTCATTGTTCATTAAAACGTATGAATTAAAAATTAAATTCCTTACAATCAAAATAATGTCTGGTGTGAATGTAATTGGATCTCCGTTTCCCTCGTACCTAAGTATGTATGTTATGTATCCCCCATAAGATTTGAGCTGATTGCCTAAATAGCTTTCTGGGAATTTGAAGTATGGATATGTGTCTTCAGATTGCTTTGAAGTATTATTGACTGTAAACACTTGTAAAGCTTCATTTCCATTAACATTTATTTGATGAGCAGTAGAACTTGCTGATTGTAGTTCTACTCTAAATGAAGAAGCTTCTACATAAACATTAGCTATTCTAAGTTGATACAATGATGGTGTATACTAGAAGAAACAAAATATTAGATTTGATTAATCCGAATAAACCCAAAGTGAGATTTTCAAACCTGAATCTTGAAGAGTTTGGAGCTTCTGCAATTACTTGATATTCCAAAACAAAAACAGTTAATACAGTCATTTTGAGATAGAGCTACATCATTAAAGGTTCCTTTAGGACATGCGCTTGGTTGAACTAAATTAGGTCGTTTTACAACTAATATTATGTCTGGTACTGCTATCTCGGAACCATGTATATTGATACCTTCACAACTGTAAGCGCCTTGATCAGCTTCCTAAAATCCATAAAATAGGTGCACATAAGTTTAAACTAAGTATAAAACAAAATTGTATGCAATAATTTGTTTAACATTATAAACATTATACCTGAATATTAGGACAAGTGAGTGTACCAAGTCCATTAACACTAGTCATTTCACATTTTGTTGGAACATGGCCCCAGTTCAATCGCCATGATGTTTCTGGGATTGGTACACCAACAGCTTTGCATGTTGTTATGAACACTTCACCGATTTCAAGTGTTATCAAAGGAGGTGGTGTAGTTTGAAATTGTATAGAAACTAAATTAAAATTAAAATCATTAAAATAAAGTAGTGTGACCAATGTATACACATTATTCTACTTACGACAACCAATTTCATCACTTCCATCTGAACAATCACTTTGAGAATCACATTGGAATGATTTTGGAATGCACTCTTTATTTCTGCACTCAAATTCACTATACAAACAGCGAGAATCTATAAGGTGATAAAAAAATTGTCACATATAAATAATTATAATTTATAATTTTACAATATCTACCTAGGTACAGACATAGGTCGGTAGGTATATTACGTAAAAAAAATTATATATTTATTAATATTCATTACGCACCCGATACTCTTTGTTCACAGTTCTGTTCATCAAAATTATCACCGCAATCATCTTGACCATCACACACCCAAGTTTTGAGTATACATTTTTTATTACTACATCTAAACTCGTTGGGTTGACATCCAAACATATCTAAAAATGACAGTTATCAAAGTATAGGTATTAGTATTTTTAACCAAATGTTTAATTAAATCTAAACGTCCTGCAACGGGTTTCATCTGATCCATCTAAACAATCTATTTGACCGTCGCAAACTTTTGTCTTTAATATACATTGTTTATTGGAACACGTAGCTTCATTTAAACCACACGATACTATGGGCCGAACCGTTACATCAATCCCTGAAATACAGGGTGTCCCGTGAGGATTTACCTATTAGCCGTAGAGGGGGACTCGCCGCCCGAACAAAAACCGGTTTTTTGCCGTTTTACTTATTAATTAAAAAAATTATTAAAAATCAGGAAATTAATGAAATTAAAAAGTTGAAACGTCAATATTTTCAGAAAAATGAACTCTACAAAATGGCAATCTTCAATATTTTTTTAAATAATTAATTAAAAAAATATTTTTTTAACTTTTTTACCAAAACATAAAAAAAAAATAAAAAATTAGTTATTTGTAGTGCTTACCTCTGTGAGTCTTAATAAGAAAACAGAATTACGATATCTCTATTATTTCAGGAGATATCGCAATGAGTAAAACCTCACGGGACACCCTGTATAATTCATAAATATTGTATTAAATATTAAAACAATTAAAATATGAATGGGTGACATTTTTAATTGTATAAATTGTATACATAGGTAATACGAATACGCAGTGCCGGATTTATCTCTTCAGCCGCCCTAGCTGGCTATTAGGAAAATGCCGACGGACGACGGTCGATGACAAACAAAAATTGAAAAACAAAATAATTCCCAGAATAATAATAACCAGGGCTCGTAACTTCATGCACTAAAAAATGCATAAATAAGCATGCATTCATGCACTAAAAATTGTCAAAATATGCATTAAAATATGCACTTAAAAGTTCGAAAATATGAATTTATATGCCTTCACATTTTTAAATTATGAACTCAAAATATGCATTATGTAAAAAAAACATGACCAAATTTTAAAATAATAAGAATAAATCCATACATTTTAAAAGTATTTTATTCCTTTTTATTTTTATATATTTAACAGTCAAAATTAATAAAATAAAAAATAAAATTAATACTTGTGAAGTTCAAATAGCTTTGACCTATATAAATTTTAATTAGGTAGTCATTTTTGTCTAATTTGTGTACACCCTTATTCAGCACCAACAATGAAAACATTTGGAATTAAATATTAGGTTTTTCATTTTGAGATAATTTAGTAATATATATTTTATAAGTGTATTTTTTATGTTTTCCAACTTGAGAGGGCGCACTAGTAGACAAAATATGGCATAAAACCATGGTTTCGTAATTCAAGTAATACGGCTTATTAAAGTAGTTTACAGTAAAAATACCCATTATAAAAATTGTAGAGTAGAACTTTTTTTACAATCGTAAGAAGCCCGATTTTCGATATTTTTATTAATTAGTTACATAATTAATCAATAAAAAATTTAAAAAACCGTTATAATTTACCATGCGATATTGGACGATTGGAACAAGATATCAAAAATCGGAAGAAACTTTTCAAATATTTGTCTAAAAAATATTTTTATGAAATAATATGCACTAATGACTGTAAAAAATCGACTATATGCCAAATATGACTTTACACCCAAAACATGCGAAAACATGCACTATCAAACTTCATATTATTATTACTATTGTTATGAAACGGATTTGTATCACAGTTAGCATGTTTTCCTGTGTAGCAAAAAAAACATGCAGATGCATGAACTTACGAGCCCTGATAATAACGTTCGATTCCTATAAAATACTAAAAATAGTACTTTTGATTAGAGACGTCGGATCTATATGTCCCAACGGTCGACGTGGCCAGGAAAGCGCTAATAAAAGAGTAAAATAATTTTTTGTCTGTTTATAGAGATGAAAAAAGAGAAAAAATTTGCCGCCCTAGGCTACAGCCTAGTTAGCCTAATGGTAAATCCGGCACTGCGAATACGAATGTCAAGCATACATTAAAATATATGTAATTATTAATGTAGTTATCAATTAATAATATTCCATATGTATACATGATAGTATTATTAACATTTTACATTACAAATAACGTAAATAGGTAGGTATATTTAATTAATACAAATATACAATAGATGTACATTATTTCATAAACGTACCTACCTATATATATATTTATAATTTCGACACCTACTAAACGATTTTAAAATAACAGAATATTCTACTTACATTTAGATCAAATACAAACGTCAGCAAAGTAAAAAATGAAACTTTATAGTAATACACATAATAAAACCAATATATTTATCGTGTATTTCGGCTCAATTATGTACATACCTGAGTAGCGATTAATATTAAAATTTCTTGTTGCAGGTAAACCAAATTTCCATTTATTATTTATAATTGGTATTATATGTTTATGTTTCCTTGCAGCTTGTATTAGGTCGGTGTTTCCGAATTGCGGACAAAGTGACAAAAAACATGTGAGTTGCGGACGAAATCTAAAAAGGTAACATACGAATTGCGGACACAAATGTAAGATACTAATTGCGGATAATGTTACAATATTCACGTGGTGAAATCAGTAGAATATCATATATACAGGCTGTTTTGAAAAGTATGACGATAATTAATAATGACTGGTTTCTTCTATGCCGGGCCTCCATAGCAATTAAGTATTAACCAAAACAATAATCCTTGAACAACAATAAAGAGAACGACGTAACATTAAGCAATGATATATTGACTTGGATATATTAGATTAATAGAAATAATATGTATCAATATAAAATATAATCATTAGTCATTACATACTTGACTAAGACTGTGGAAGTCGGAAGTATTCTTATAAATAAATTTTTAATTACAGACTGTCTTAATAACTGAAAAATAACCAATAAGCACGCTAATAAGTAATAACTAATAAGTAAGTAATATCACATTATCACATCAACAAAAACATTCAAACAAAATAATATTCAAATTTTTAAGTCTATAAATACCATAGAGTTACTCTATGATAGAGATGGGCGCAAAATCACGTCGCCGTTACTTTGTCACCGCGACAACCGTGTCGCTGTTAGTCACTGCGACAATTGCCCAAAATTAATGGTGACCAGCGACTTTGGTGACTAGACAGTGACTACTGAGTACTGACTTTAGTGACTGTGTTTTTAGAGGTTGGCACTGGTGTTAGATTAGTGTGAAACAGGCTGTTGTCGCGGTGACAAACTAAACAGCGACGTGATTTTACTCTAGCCTATGATGGTTATTACTTATTGGTCACTGAGTAACTTAAATATATTTTGCGCAAAACAAATGGTGACCAGTCACCATTAAAAGTCACGGTGACTTTAAAGTAGCCGTCACCATTGTCACGGTGACCAAATTTTGTCACTGTTAACCATCTCTACTAGAGATGGGCGCAAAATCACGTCGCCGTTACTTTGTCACCGCGACAACCGTGTCGCTGTTAGTCACTGCGACAATTGCCCAAAATTAATGGTGACCAGCGACTTTGGTGACTAGACAGTGACTACTGAGTACTGACTTTAGTGACTGTGTTTTTAGAGGTTGGCACTGGTGTTAGATTAGTGTGAAACAGGCTGTTGTCGCGGTGACAAACTAAACAGCGACGTGATTTTACTCTAGCCTATGATGGTTATTGGTCACTGAGTAACTTAAATATATTTTGCGCAAAACAAATGGTGACCAGTCACCATTAAAAGTCACGGTGACTTTAAAGTAGCCGTCACCATTGTCACGGTGACCAAATTTTGTCACTGTTAACCATCTCTACTCTATGATAAATACCGTGCTTATCACTAAGATAGTAATAATTGTTATCAAATGAATAACAACAACATATTATTCAACATAATATAATTTCAATGTTCGCCACTTCGCCGACTTTAGTTGAATAATTTGAATCATTCGATTAGGTATTTTAAATTTGAACGGAAATCGTAAATACAGACTACCTACTATACATTCGTACAGTGTTGTATTCATACGTTTTAGTAAAAAGTTGCCATGCATAAGTGTATTCTTTTTAGTAAAACATCCAAAGTATCGCCTCGCCACATAACCTTAATTTTCATTTGTAAGTATTATTTTCTAGTTGTACTGATTATATTTCTTAATAATATGGTGCCAGTCTAATTTGTTCAAAAATATAGATCTCCATAAAATGAAAATAGAAGGAAATAAATTTTCAAATTAAATGATTACCCAATTTCTATCTGGAGCAAAATCTGCGGTAATCATTTCACAATCAGTAATTATAAACAAAGCTCAGTATATAGTAGATATTATTATGGCCAGAGGCTGTCAAAAAACATAATCCAAACCGCATATCTGTTTAGAGGAGTAAAATAAACAATATAAAATAAATTTTAATAATTTATAGCAACACTGGTACCACTCTGAGCACGACTAGTAAATCATCTAAGAGGTAAAATCTTTTAATATTGAATTATTTTAATATTAATTAGGTAAGTATTCAGATATTTTTTACAACTTTATATTTTCAGAAAATTATATTTCTCCAACGATGAGTTTGAAGAAAATGAACAGACAAATAAAAGATTTGGAGACGTTACAGTCGATGATTTTAATTCACTCAGAAAAGCCTTAGAAACTTAATAATGTCTAATTCACACACACTTAAATAAGTATATTACTCAAGTTCCGATTTTAAATGTTTGCCAAAGCCATAAGTTACTTAGTCGTTTATCGTTTTTAGTTCATACAGTGGATTATACTTATTATGGTTTTCAAAACTGAAATATATGATATACCACATACAAGGAACTAGGAAGTCAAGCCAATGTGTTGACAATTTTCAGTCGTTGACTTTCTTGAAGATAATTATGTACATACCATATTGGAGTGAGTTATGAAACTTAAAGGTGAGAATATTGTTTATAGGATTTTATTTTAAAGCTATTTTACTAACTAACGTACGCACCTGTTCACGGGACACATTGTATAATATCTAATTGTGTGCGTGGACATAAATTTGTATATCGAAAGGGCTCAGCCCGTTTAGTCAAAATAAATTAATAAATAAATAATTATATCTTACAATATTAAAATATTCATAACTTGTTTTAAAAATAAAATACAATTAAATGCTTAGTGCTTCTCTATAAGGTACCTTGAAAAATATATTTGCTTTTAAGTTTGATTATAATATTATGCCATATAACTCTAATATTAAAGCTAACAGTACAAAACTGGATCAACTGTACTCACACTTGCATGTTGCTCGTTATTCAAGAGAGAAACAAATGGTGCTCTGACATATTTTTAACATAGTTTTAATTTTTTAGGCATACAAAGGGCCTCAACATATTTAAATTGCAAAGAAACACATAACTAGTTTGGACTTCAGTATATTTTAGAACTCTTCACCTTTGATCTGATTGTTATGACAATTGAATCTGTATTTTGGGACATTGCGATTAAAATAAAAATAACAAAATAAAGTTCTATTGAAGTGTGTGAACATCTAAAATTTCATATGGGTACAAACTAATAAGTTGTACACCTTAATTATTGGTATAGGTTAATATGAATTGTTTATTAATATTACATTTATTTTTAACTAAACAGTAAGTTGAGAAATTACCTACTAGAGAATACATATATATTAATGATTTATTCTTCAAGGTACATGATTATAATATTAAATAAATAGAAGAAACTAATATCTAAAATAATGTATTATATTTTAGAAAATTGGGTCGTGAATATGGATCTATATTATTTTGTACTCCTGGTATTTTACTTCAACATATCCAAAGAGATTCAGCTTCAAATTATTACTCACATATTATCATTGATGAAATACATGAACGTGACACCATTAGTGATTTTACACTAACTATTCTCGAGAGCATCATACCTGTTGTAATTACATGCATATTATGTTTCTTGCTATCGTAGTATTTTATTTAAATTTTACTAATTTTCTTTTTTGTACTGTTAATCCAGATACCTCATATTAAAGTTATATTAATGCTGCAGCATTTTCCAAGTATTACATTTTATGACTGTCCATCTTTGAATATACAGGGATTCACATATCTAGTTGAAGAAATTTTCCTTTGAAGACATTTATACATTAAATAGGTTTGTTCAATTTTTTTATCATTGCTTATATAGTTATATCTAATAATTTAATTTATTTCTGCTGAATACAGGTTTAGATATTTTCCTAAAAAACCAACACAAAGATCTCGCAAAATTAAACCTGGTGATCCATTCACTGAATTTGTTATTCCTTATGTAAAGTGAGTATGCATGTAAGAGATGTATTAAGATATATTTACGTACATATTGTTAACAAATAATCAAATAACAAAATCGTTTGTAGTGAAATGAAGAGATTCCAAAAATATCCTTTTGCAATATTGAATTGGTTGGAAAATCCAATGTCTGAAGGTACAGATTACGAATTGATTTTAGAACTCATATATAAATTAAGGAAAAACGGGATTTTTTACCCAAAATTTTGGTTTTTGGTGTTACTCTGAAACAATGAACGTATATACATGAAATTTTCACTGTTTGTTTATATTTGCATTTTCTATACATGATAAAATTTTCAAAATATTATGATATGTTTTTAACTGTTTAGTTACATTTGCAGTTTCCCATTTTATTAGTTTTTTTTCTATGAATGTCATAAAACTTTTTTTGTTGAGTAAAAATACTTGAAAATTTAGTACAATGCTCCTTCTATATTGTTACAATGACATTTGAAAAATATTCAAAATCCTTAGTCACAGATTTTTTTCATAAGCATTTAAAGTTCAAATATTGACAAAATATGGTAAATCACAAAAATTAGCAAATTCTTTTGAGTTAAGAATTCATAACATTTTTTCTTTTTAAATCTAAGATTTTTAAATGTAATACAAGATTCCCTATAAGATTATCTACCTTTATATAAAAAAAAAATGTCTACCGGAAGTTGAAATTAAATTTTTATGAGCATTTTAAATTCATATTTATACAAAATGTGTTATTCACTCGATTTCTCATGTAACGATTTTCTTATTTTGTTATACTTGAAAAACGAATTACTGGAGATACATGAAAATTTCACTGAATGTTTGTATTATCAATTCTTATACTTGATAAAATGTTCAAAACATTTTGACACTTTTTGAGCTGTTTACGGGTATTATCAGTTTTCAATTTTTTTACTTTTTTTTTCTATGAATATCAATGAAGTTTTATCTGTTGGGTCAAAAAGTGTAAAATTTTAATACAATTCTCCTGATATATATTGTTACAATAGCAGTTGAAAAATATTAAAAATACACAAGCACAGTTTATTTTTAGTCATTTTAAGTTCATTTTTGAACATATTAAAAAACCTAGCATTTAGTTATTTTGTTATGATTGTATAATATTATTCGTGGGTACTTGAAACTTCTAATGTACACTATTATATATCTATGATAGTATCAGGGTTTGTTGTTGATGTATAACGCGTTATAAGTACCTAATGGATATTGTGATATGATTAATTTGTAATTTATTATAGGTAGGTACCTATTATATGTCAATTTTTTTTTAATACCATAGAGATGTATATAATATGTCTGAAACCTTGACTGACATACCGTCTCCGCTCAGAATCGTTTTTCTTATACAATTATATTATATCATTGAATTCAAATTTAATACCATCAATTATACAGTGACCCACTTGTAACCTACTGTCATAGGCGTGCGCAGACTTTTTCCGCAGGGTATGCCACTATTTTTAAACATACCTAGCTCAAAAAAAAATTTAACTCTCCAAAAACTCTTAATAGGTACAATTAATAACTTGCCATATATAGAGATAAGAAATTAATATGTGCTTTATTTAGCTTACTTATTGGCTATAGATATTTTAATTTCAAAAGATTGTACTTTTGTGATTTCATTCCAATGAAGTAACAGTATAGAAACCTACAGATATTTGATCATATTAGAATAATATAATAATGACAAAAAATGATAATCTAATTAATCGAAATTCTTTTAATTTTGATAATTGTAGGTAGTATGGAAATAAGAAATACTGCATGGCCTGCAAAATTTTCTGGTGACAAAACCTTCAATTCTCACGAAAATTGTGGATTTTGATTTCAACTATATTATCAAGAGTTAGCAATCTATTTTATTATTTATAGGTACCTGTGGTGATTATGAAAATATAATTATGAAATCTAATTAATATTTGATTTCGTCTCAACTGCCAATATTTTATTGTAAAAAAATAATGTAAAAAAGGTGAGTAAGTGGATGTCGCTCTGCAGTACAGTAGGTTACAAGTGGGTCACTGTATAATGAATGCTATTAAATTTGAATTCAATGATACAATATCATTGTATAAGAAAAACGATTCTGAGCGAAGACGGTATGTCAGTCTAGGTTTAAGACATATTATATACATATCTATGGTATTAAAAAAAAAATGACCTATAATAAATTCCAAATTAATCATATCACAATATCCATTAGGTACTTATAACACGTTATACATTAATAACAAACCCTGATACTATCATAGATATATAATATAGTGACTTTAGAAGTTTCAAGTACCCACGAATAGTATTATACACTCACAACAAAATAACTAAAATAGGTTAGAATGCTAGGTTTTTTAATGTGTAATTTCGTCCCAAATTTGAACTTAAAATTACCTTAAAAATAAACTGTGCTTGTGTATTTTTTAGATTTTTTGGTAACAGAATTAACTACTTACGTGGAATCTTGTTTTAAATGTTCAATCCTTAGCTATAAAAACTGAACATTTTATAATTTATTAATTACGATGATTGATAATTTTCGAGATTTTGAAAAATTCTGTCAAAATTTGATCTTTAAATGCTTATAAAAAAAAATTGTGACAATGTATTTTTAATATTTTTCAACTGATATTGTAACAATATATCAGGAGCCTTGTATTAAATTTTTACACTTTTTGGCCCAACAGATAAAATTTTATTGATATTCATAGAAAAAAAAACTATAAAAATTAAAAAATTAAAATATCCGTAAACAGCTCAAAAAGAGTCAAAATATTTTATTCATAATTGTATGGTGTATAGGAAATGCTAATATAAACATTCAGTGAAATTTTCATGTATCTAAAGTTATTCGTTTATGAATTACAACAAAATAAGGAAATCGCTACATGAGAAATCGAGTGAATATCCAATGTTGTAAACATTTCAAACGCTCATAAAAATTTAATTTGACTGTCCGGTAGAGATTTTTTTATTGAAAAAGGTAGACAAACTTATGAGTAATCTTTCATTACATTTTCAAATCTTAGATTTAAAAAGAAAAATTTTTACGAATTCTTAACTCAAAATAATTTGCTATTTTTCGTGATTTTTCCATATTTTATCAAATTTTGAATTTTAAATGCTTATAAAAAAAAACTGTGACTAAGGATTTTTAATGTTTTTCATCTGCCTTTGAAACAATATACTAGGAGCCTTCTATTACATTTTCAAGCTTTTTCAACCAACAAATAAAATTGTATTGATATTTTTAGAAAAAATACTAAAAAAAAATGGAAAATGAAAATGTCTGTAAAGAGCTCAAAATAAGTCAAAATATTTGGAAAATGTTATGGTGTATAGAAAATGGCAAATGCTAATATAAACATTCAGTCAAAATTGCATGTACCTACGGTCATTTGTTTAAGAGTTGCATGAAAAACCAAAATCGAATTTCTCGAAAACAGATTTTCCATAAAAATTTCCGTTTTTCCTTAATTTTTATGTTGTTTTTTCCGGTGCTTGTGAAAACTATTGGGAAATTTAAATTTTGACCTCCTCAATGCACCAATGATATTCACTTTCGAATCGAAAAAGATACTGAAGATGAAAATCGAAGCATTATTTCGACTACCTACTTATCGTGTACACAGACACAAAAATAAAAAAAAAAAATTATAAAAACACACATCATTGTAAAATCAATACATTCATCGTTCCACTCAGAATCTAAAATTAATCTAAATATTTAAATTCTTGGACTAAGATACTATGAACTATTTTAGTTCATGATTCTAATTTATAATCAAAACACTTACAACTACAAACTTTATGGTTAAGATAACTCTGCAGGGGATGCCATGGCATACCCGGCATCCCCCCTGCGCACGCCTATGCCTACTGTACAGCAGAGCACCTTTTTTGGCTTGTATTAATTTTTAAATAGTTAAACTATGCTTAAAAATTGTTTTGTTTTTGTATTCCTAGTTTACTTCAAGACTCTAGAGATTCACAAAATTTAAAGTATTAATTAGTTACAAGATTGGGTGGACTCTAAAAGTCACCTCAGAAAGTACATACTCACATCTCTTATGGTTTAATTGATGAAAATTCAACAAACCTGTCAAGGTAATGTTACACTACAATAATAATTTATTTTAATTAAACATAGTTCCAATTTAAGCTAAAATAATTCAACTAGTGCCTAGCTATAATTGTTGCTATAAAATCATGTATTTTTTGTTATGTTTTTATGAGTAGTATACTTCAATATGATAATGAGAATATGAGATACACAAAATAAAAACATTTCTTAATATTAGTATCAGATAAATATATAATTATTAAAAGCCTGCATGTATTAATAACAAAATAATAACGGATTAGGAACTAGAAATACCTTAATGTTTTATGTTTATACATTAAATGTACTAAATATATAATACTAATTTTCACTGAACAATTTATTTTTGTATATTATCTTATAGTAATGTACTATGTTTTACTATTTTATTAATTTTTATATTAACCTTATGGAAATAGACTAAAAGTGTATTGCATAAATGCAAACATGTTGCACAGAGTGCATGCTACACCTAAGAATACCCAAATTACATTTAAAATCTATGTCTTTTAGTAATTATAATATAAGATAATAAATACACCAAAATGTAATTTAATAACAAAATTAAAATAATTTGTCATGTTATAGATTAGTTGAATAATCATCTTGTGAAGAATCACCATCAGAAAAGGCACCAATCAATAATGATTTGACTGAAAAAGGACTTGAACATGTATCTACTACAGTGTCAGCAGAAATGATAAAATTTTATTTATACTTAATTATAAATCCTTAATTACTTTAAAAAGTAAAAATAAATCAAAGGACAAAATTTTACCAGTATAATTTCTACAAAACTGATACATTATTGATTAAAGTCTGCAAAAATTTTTTTTTAAACACATTATGTATTAGCCAAAAGGTTATTTATAATTGTCATTCATCAATGAACCCACTATCATTAACTCCACCTGATAAAAAGCGAGGCAAGAATACAACTAGTCATATTAAAGCAGAGGACAAACAATATGCCATAGACCATATTTCTCTACTGTTGAATGTGAATCACATTATTGCCGACATGATACAAAAAAGCAATATTTAGAATCTGAGTTGCACTTCCAAAAACACATGTTGGCCCAGCGTTTTATAAAAAAAAAAATTATTATGTAAAACCTTACAGCTCATTTGTCTACTTCCAATACTATATGTTGTGCTATTTGGAAAGAAACAATTATTGGTAGATCGCATAATGACCTTGCAAGTGTGTTTATTAACATATTACAACATATTGTTGATAATAATTTGGGTATACTAAACATTGTTACATGGTCTGATAGCTGTGTGCCACAAAACAAGATAAAGATAATGTCATTATTGGGTTTATGTTGAAAAATCCCAGTACAAAATCAGTTACAATGAAGTTTTCAGTTCAGGCCACTCGTGCATCCAAGAAGTGGATAATGCATATTCACAGATTACGAAACCTATAAAAAAAAATAGATATTTGGTCACCATTGTCATTTGTTAGATCTTTACAAAAGTTAACTCAAAAAAACCATTTATTATCTTACGGATGTCTCTAAATAAGTTTAAAGACTATAATAAAGTGTCAAAACTATATAACTTTAGCCAAATGCCATTTTTTTTAAATTTGTTATTTACGCTTTAATCAACATTTGTCTACCATAATCATATACTAAAATGTACTACAAATGTATGTTGATGCTTTGGCCGATGCTTTATACCCAATTTTAGCCTTTCACACAAATGCATTTTTTTTTTAAGTTCGATCAAAACATTTACTAGTAACTGAGTGAATTATTCAAAATATGAATAAGTACTTAATTCTAAAGGATTATTATTTTTTTTTAATACATTTTAACAATTAGAATACAAAAAGTTGTATTCGAATTATGTTTGAATTTATAAATCGAAACTATTCAGCTTACAATAATACAAATAACAGTTAAGAATGAAAAAGTTCTAATTTATGAATATATTTCTTTTTATTTTAGGTTGAAAAGTTCCTAATTGTAGAACCAATTTATAATAATATGAATTTTATTAATTTTAATACCAACCAATACAGCAAATTATTATTATAATGATGTGAATTAAACTATACAAGTTGCTACATGCCTTAGAACTTTAATTTAAACAAAATTATTTCAAGGAATAGGATATTTTAACTCAAACCTTAAAATTGCTCTCCTGGACAATTTCATAAAAACGATTTAGAACCTTTTCATTCTAGACCCACGAAGCTAAAACGAATTAAGATCGATATTGCAAAAATTAATTGCCGAAAATCATTAGTTTTTAATTGAAAATGATAGGGAAGTCTATTTTAAAGTTATAGCTAGTTGAATTTTTTGGTTATCTCATACATACCTACCCGGCGTATTCACTTGCACGCTGTGCTCGCTCGGACAATTATAATTAAAAACATCCCTCGACTTGTTATGTAAAACTTGTCATGAATTATTTATACACCATCATTCTGAAGACGTTGATTTAACTAGGTTAAAAAAATTGTTATTTGTTATACCTACCCACTTAAGCTCGGTAAACTGTAAGCGTTGTACGGGTGCGTAAAATACCGAAAATCGTGAACTTCGTAAGGCTGTGCGATAGGTAACAACTGTCAACTAATGATTTCCGTGAGTTAATTTTTGCATCATAAATCTTATAATTGGTTGCAAATCATAGGTTTCCAAAAAAAAAAAAATTGAAAAATTTGCTCGGGTGCTAAACTATATGGTTTAGACACTAAATTAAAAAAATATTCTAGGGTTTTAAGAAATTGTCTTCAAATTATCACTTTTAATTATTTTATTTAGTGATATTTTTTGTAGGGTAAGTTAAATAGAAGAAGTTACATAAGTTTTTCCAACTGTAACAAAAAAAGTAAAAAATATTTATACTTGAATTTTCCATACATGGTAATATTTTCAAACTATTTTGACTCTTTTTGCGTTATTTATAGTCATGAGAAAATTATTTTGTAAATTATTTATCAGTTTAAACTTTAAAATTCATAAAGTTCCTTGTCCCAACCACTTTTGTTTTATAAATTTGTAGGTAAAAATTTAACTTCCCCTGAACTGGTTCTATGGAGTATGGCCTCCGGCGGGAGAATGCATTAGATATTAGAATGTCTATCACAGATATGAACTACTGTAAATTATAATTTATATTATATATTTGTGATGTCTATAAATTTGTGGACTTATTTGTTTGGTTAAATTTAGTATGCGATAAATAACTGAAATAGAAAACAAGAATACATTGCAGACCACAATCATTTCTGTAAAAGAACAAACGATTTATCAATAGACCGTTTATGTGCTGAGTGTAGAAGTTCTATGGATTTATCATATTAAAAAATATATTTTATATCATCTATGGCAATCGCCAATATTGTCGACATTCGTCCGCGACGATTAACAATTCTAATAATTTTAGTGAAAAAAAAATAATAAGCCATCATTATGGACAGATAGTTCGTTAAGCCGTATATATTATTATGTAAGTTTTAACACGAATTCGCACATTTCGTTATGTTCAGGTAATTTTCATAAAATATTTCGATAATTTCAAGTTACAGTTCGGAACGAGATGAAGATAGCTGTTTCTTCGGTGGCGTCAAGTACAGCGGACGTTTGCATTGTTCATGATGCACTCTACCTAGGTTTCACCGGGAGAGTCGATGTTTCAGCGTAAGTTTGTTTTCATAATTTCATATTATTTAGGGATTTACGTTTTATTTTTAGGCATTTTTATAATTAAAAACATAATATAACGTAATGTAATGTTGTATTAGAAGCTGGAAACTGTAGTACCTATATTCTAATTAATAATCCAATTAATGTAATTTTTTGAATTTTTTAAATTTGAATGTAACATTTATTATGCCTACACAAAACACTTACCTACCAAAATTGAATTTTTCACAAAATTTGTTGTTTTAACGATAAATGACAATTTTAGTTCCCCATTATGGTGAAAGTATTTAATACAAACAAAAAATTAATGTTCGAAAATACAATTTCCTATATTATTATTTACTAAATACAAAGAAACTTAAAAATAAAACTATGATCATTGATTACATACAGAGTAGGTACCTATAATATATTATGCATGGAACACGAAGGTTTATTTTGACTACCTACTTATCGTGTACGCATCAAACACAAAATAGAAATAATAAAAAAAAAATTAAAAATTAAATAGACATCATAGTAAAATCAAAATATTCATCGCTCCGCTAAGAATCTAAAATATAAATTATAGGTACCCGACACAATTAAATTAACTTAATATTAAATAATAATTAATCATTTTTGATCAGCCGTATCCGTAGGAAATGTTAGACTTGGAATTTTACAAATCTAGTTGGTATTATGGTAGGTACTGTAAATTTAATGTACTTAGGCACTGTATATCTTTATGTTAACTCTAAAATCCAGGAATCACATTTTCATTTAATGATTTTTAAAATACAATATTATGCTTTTATAAAAGTATGCTTGTACTTCTGATATATATTCACCATATTAATAAATAATTAAATTAAGAAACGAAAATAATAATTAAAATAATATTTATATCATATTTAATATTATTATAATTGAAATTCAAAATTATAAACTATTTTGATTTTTGTCATAATATAAAATTTCAACGAACAAATATTGTCCCTTAACACGGAACTCTTTGACATAAAAAGTTGCGTTACCTGTATGATATCCGTGGGTTCATTATATTGACGTACCTAGTATAATATCTATCATTTATATTCCATGGCAAATCTCAGTCATTGCAGAAGACACAGTCGTCAATAAAAATTCCAAAATTTCAATAAGCAAAGCAGATATGATCAAAAAACTTACCGAGTTCCGTATAATTTTATTTTTCATAAATCTCAATATTTTAAGTTCTGTATATTATGGAGATTTTCCTCGTCAGCCTCGCAGTATAAACACATGTCACGGATTCCGCCGAAAGAATCGATGTTTAAAGTAAATTTGTTTTCATATTCTTTTGGGGCTTAAATTTATTTTTAAGAATTAAGATAAATATTTAATGTCACGAAAAATGTGTTATTGTAGACGCATATTTTATAAATTGTTTTTCCATTCCCCGGTCGTAGAATAATTGTAATTAATAGGTGAATATGAAAATTGTTTACTTGAAAAAGACATATGTTTTGGTTTAATTTATAGAAATATAGGTATGTTTTAACTGATAATAGTCATAAAATACAATTTTAATTTATAACTGGTCATTTTTTTTCAAATCCAACGTTATGAGTTATGGGTAACTATATTAACTTAGTGTAACATAGGTACTCAACTTCTATTGCTCTAATAATATCTATATCATAGGACTCATAGATTGTGATAAATTTTGTAGAAATTTGAACTTTAAATGCCTATAAAACAAAACGTGCTTATGTATTTCTAATATTTTTTAACTTCTATTATATCAACTTACGAGGAACTTTGTACCTATTATTTTTAAGCTTTTTGACCCGACGAATAAAATTTTAATGACATTTATAGAATACAGAACTAAAAACATTTCATAACTCAAATGTCTTTAATAAATCACTGAAAACGAGTCGAAATATTTTGAACATTTTATAATGCATAGAAAATGGTATAGTTTAAACATTGGATGGACATTTTAAATATCGACGGTTAATAGTTGTTGAATAACAACAAAATAAGAAAATGGTTTTACGAGAATCATACACACATTATTGTAAAATCAAAATATTCATTGCTCCCTTAGTCCGCTCTAAAAAACAAACTAAGACATAATAGTTAAGTATAGGTATAATATAAATTAAACATTATACATATAAAATGTAATAGGTATCCGTAACGCTTAGGTCATAAGAATATTGTTGAACATTTTACTGCAGGCTGCGTATTATTTCAGAAATGGTATTTAACTCGTCACTCGTCAGTGAAGATTTGTCAACTGGGAATAATATATCATAAGCATACTGAAATGTGTAACGTTGCAGTTTTTCGAAGACTAAGATTTATAGCAGATTTTGATTCGGACACGGGGTATGTATTTTATTATTTTTCTGCAATAGGTTTCTTTTTATTATAGTTAATCGATCAGGGTTGTACTGCCCGAAACTTTTCAATTATTTGTATTGTAACTATACTGGTATAAAACTATTCTGGCTATCAATAAAGTCGTGATAAAAATTAGGAAATTGGTCAGGTATGATATTTTATGGTATGTAGGTACTAATTCTTTTGAGTAGATAATTCGTTCAATTATTTAAATATTTTCACCGATAATCAAGTACGATGACTTGTAGGTAACTAGAGACTGAGTGAATAGGAATTAGGAAGTGTATGATGTGGTGAAGATAAGTAAAGAGGTCAACGGGATTTCAGAATGTTTGGCGTATGAAAGGGAAATGCGAAAAAGAAATGTTAGGTTAGGGTAGGTAAGTGGAGTGAGAGTAGCAGAGATGAGAATGTCAAGTTGAGTGTGTAAGGGAAAAAAGAGGATAGAATAAGATATTGATTAATTAAATGTAGTGTATAGGAGTGACATATATATTTAAGTGAAAACAAGAGAGACTAGGTTGAGGTGGTTCGGTCACTGTATGATAAGAGGTAGTGAGAGAAGCTAACATATGTAGGTAAATGTATGGGGAAAGTGAGAGGTGAGAAGACTGTAGAAGTGATGGGTAGAACTGATGATATTATGGAGGTGCAGGAAAAGAGGGTGGCTGAACCTGTATAGTTATGTGAGAAGGGGGAAGAAAAAGTGTGAAGGTAGAATAGTTAGGTTGACAATACCGAATACGTAGGAAAGGATTTCGAATTGCAAAGGCCACTCGACTCTTTGGCTGAAACTACCGGTGGTAGGTTTACAACCTAGACTTATGGGATAGAATAAAAAGATCGGTTGGTTGCCGGTTGGGATGTCAGTTGTTTCCATCTTTGACCTACGCGAGGTAACATCATAGGCGCTATTGGGGGATGAGGGGGGGGGGGGGGGGTTGGGTCTAGGGGCGGGCTTATAGCCTAATAAAAAAATGATGCGGATCTGTATTGATTTCATGAAGTAGCCAACGCGTACTACGTAGCGAAGTACGTTGGCTACTTTATGGCATTTTAGTTATTATATAAGTTATGACTTAATAAGAAATATTAAAATGCTTATAAATAATTAAACTAATTCAAAGACACACAAAAAAATAATATTTAATTTCTACTAAAAAAATTACAATATATATAAATCTTAATAATTAATAAACAGTTGGGCAACTATTGCTTAAATGTCGGTTGGAGACTGTAGTCATCGCCAGCTAATATTAAACGAAAAGTAAACGTAAAAATAAAAAAATATTCATTTGAAAATATAAAAACTATAAAATAAAAGACATTTCTTATTTTCAAGTTTAATTCTTCACAATAATATACTTTCTATACCTAATTAAAAAACAAAAATTAAGAGTTAAGTTGAATTTTAAAAAAGTTTATGAATATATTACGAAACAATTGCATAATTTATTTATTTTTTTTTGGGGGGGAGGGGGGTATTACAAGTTTTCGGGGGTTGCGCTTATGGTTGTGCGTGGGTCAGAGATGGAAATAAATAGTGCACTAAAAATATGACGTCCTCTTAAGTGTTATAAAGTTAAGAGGGGCCGAGGGGGGTTTCACACTACACCGTGTGAAATAATCGCGGTTACCACAGTTAGGTACCACACGATACCGCATAGTTGAATAAATGTGTATCGTTTGGTAACTGTGGTCACTGTGATTATTTTACACGACATGGTGTAGTGTGAACCCTCCTTAAGAAGCTGTTAATTGTTGATATTTAACATTAACTGTGGTAGTGGTATGATTGGAAGTTAAAGTAATAAGCAGGGCTGTGAATTGAATGCACTAAAAAATTTTTAAATATGCACTAAAATTATTCGATAAAATGCTCTATACAAAAAGCCATTATTAAAAACCATTGAAATTAATAAATACAAATTATAAATGGCTTACAAAAAAAATTCTTTATTCACATACTAGCTAAGTATCATTATTTTTCTAATTTGTAAAAAATTATGAATGTATATTATAGCCAATTTAGACCTGATTTACAGAAAAAAAAATTTTTTTTTAAGAAAATAATCATAAATAAAAAACATCATAAAAACTTCCAATTATAAAAATGCCTTAACCCAAAATATAGACATGGGATTTTGTATTTGTACAAAAATAATAAATGTTTAATTTACATATTACTAGTTAGGTGGCCAAGAAAACATGTAATTACTTACCTAACCCATATTAAATTATATGCTAAATAAGATTTTGTATTTAAACTATAAATAAACCAAAACAAATTTTGGCAGTATACATTATCTTATAGTTTTTTATACTGTGTATCAAACAAATATGCAAATGCATTTAAGTGGAATTAGTTCCGAACTTTTTTCTAATTTGTCTTTGATAATACTATAATTAGTGTAAAAAAAAAATCTATATTGAAATTAATGTACAATAGTCATAAATTGTAATAATAATGTTCAAATGCATAACATATTATAACAAATGTTTAAATGTACACAGCAGACCACATATTTATTGGCTGCACAATATTCTGTACGTCACACAGTCTCTCTTTAAAATTATCCCGTCTACAAAATATAAATCATTTGTAAATCTAAAGACTTAATTGAGTACCTACTAGATAATTGTTCTAAAAGAGCGACGTGCCCTGTCGCCAGCTCACTAGGTGGAGAGATATTAGTATATACTTATCTATGTGAGTACCTAATAGATAATTGTTCTAAAAGAGCGACGTGCCCTGTCGCCAGCTCACTAGGCCAAAAATATTATGTGAGAAATAAAAAACTAATGTTTCAAGTAACGGATAATCATACTCTTTGGCTTAGTGTGAATATCTGGACATTATAATTGCGGAAAGGTGTTAAGTGTACGTATCGGCCGCTGTTGCTAGATCCCGGATGGGTGACCACCCGGAATTTTTAGTAACAAATAGTTGCCACACATACTAACGTGTTTTAACCAACCGTTACTACTCACTACAAACAACCTACAAGCAAAAAAACCATCTAATGGTCAAAGTTGCTGGGCTCAAGCTCAAGCTCAAGCTCAAAAAAAAAAATCATTCAAAAAAAAAAACTTATTACGAAATGTACAATACTAATAAGTTATATTAGATAGACGTGCGCGGTCGTCTGATTTGGTTAGATCAAAAATAGTATTTATATCATTTCTTTTGTTAAAAGTATAAAAGAGAGACTGTCGTGACTTGAATTTACACGCTAATAAGTCATAACTTATATAATAACTAAAATGTCATAAAGTAACCAACGTACTTCGCTACATAGTACGCGTTGGCTACTTCATGAAATCAATACAGATCCTCATAATTTTTTTATTAGGCTATAAGCCCGCCCCTAGACACCCCCCCTCATCCCCCAATAGCGCCTATGATGTTACCTCGCGTGGGTCAAAGATGGACAGAAATAGTGCTCTGACATCCCAGCCGGCAACCAACCGATCTTTTTATTCTATCCCAAAAGTCGTCTAGGTTGTACACTTGTACCGCCGGTAGTTTCAGCTGAAGAGTCCAATGGCCTTTGCAATTCGAGATCCTTACCTATGTATTCGGTATTGTCAACCTAACTATTCTACCTTCACACTTTTTCTTCCCCCTTCTCACACAACTATACAGGTTCAGCCACCCTCTTTTCCTGCACCTCCATAATATCATCTGTTCTACCCATCACTTCTTCAGTCTTCTCACCTCTCACTTTCCCCCTACATTTACCTACATCTGTTAGCTTCTCTCACTACCTCTTATCATACAGTGAATGAACCACCTCAACCTAGTATCTCCTGTTTTCACTTAAATATATATGCCACTCCTATACTACATTTAATTAATCAATATCTTATTCTATCCTCTTTTGTCCCTTACACACTCAACTTGACATTCTCATTGTAAACATAACAATGAAAGAAAATATTTAAATAATGGTTATTTTAGGTTAGGTTAAGGAGAATAGAGGAAATTAGATGTAACTAATTATCATAGTTTTTAACACGGTCTTAAAGACAGCCAGCTAGAGTTGTACCAGTATAATTAAAAACTTAAATACAGCCAACTTTAATTAATGATTTTTCAAAACAACGAACTAATAATAATATGTATTTTAAAATATAATAAAATATAATTTTATTAGGTTTTTATGAGATTTTAAATACTTATTAGTTTTTAAATATAAAATGTATAACTTAATATTATTTTAAATTAAACATTATTTTATGTCCTTCATAAATTACAATCACATGGTAGAGTCCGTAAAGGACATTTTTCTCATTTAATTATTTTGCATCCTTAATATTTACATTCATTTTTATACATTTTCTAATACATATATTACAGTGATACACCTCTGATCATAATAACTATTCGTTCATTATAATGTAAGCAATACCTAGTTTTTGGGTTGTAGTTAAAATGTACCTTCCAGCGTATTCTTTTGTTTAGGGTTAATTCACATGGGTTCCTCATAGTCTAAATTTTTCAATTCATTTTACTCTAGTAGATCTTTTTGTACAAACGTTTTTAAGCATTAACCGATTATACCATGGAAAACACTAAGTACCTGTATACTAACTAGTAACTTTATAAAAGAAGATTTTAAGTTTCTCTCACGAGCACCATTCAATACATTTGTTTTTTATTTATTTATTATCATTCTTTAATGAGCTAAACATTGTCAGTTGTTTTTTCGGTTTAAGATTCAGGACATTTTAGTTTGAACCCTTCCATATGTGTTCCTATTGTATGATTTTTTCTAATTTTTTTTTTGTTTTTCTAAAATGCATTTGCCTGCGGGCGCCAACACTCCCCTTCAATTTTTTTTTAGGAATTTGACTCAAGTTGAATTTTTGCACAGATATGTTTATTGCTTACCTTCAGGTGCCCTTTGTTTTATCATACTTTAAAGAGCTTATCATCGTCAGACTTTTATCTGTTTAAGATTCTGGACATTTTAATTTGAGCTCTTTCATTTGTTTTTCGACTGTATAATTTTTTCTACATTTTTTTTTTGTTTTCTAAAATGGACTTGCCTGCGGGCGCCAACACTCCCCTTCAATTTTTTTCCTAGGAATTTGACTCTAGTTGAATTTTTTGCACAGACTTGAATATTGATAACAAGCAGGTGCCCTCTGTATCATCATTCTTTAATGAGCAAAATATTGTGGATTGTTTTTTCTGTTTATGAATCTGAATATTGTAGTTTGAACTCTTTAATGTGTTTGCCTACTGTATATTTTTTTCAAATTTTTTTTTTGGTTTTCTAAAATGCAATTGCCTGCGGGCTCCAACACTCCCCTTCAATTTTTTTTTTAGGAATTTGACTCTTGTTGAATTTTTCGTATAGACTTGAATATTGTTAACAAGCAAGTGCCCTCTGTATCATCATTCTTTTATGAGCAAAACATTGTGGATTGTTTTTTCTGTTTATGAATCTGAATATTGTAGTTTGAACTCATTGATATGTGTTCTGATTGTATTTTTTTTTCTAAATTTTTTTTGGTTTTCTAAAATGCAATTGCCTGCGGGCGCCAACACTCCCCTTCAATTTTTTTCCTAGGAATTTGACTCTAGTTGAATTTTTTGCACAGACTTGAATATTGATAACAAGCAGGTGCCCTCTGTATCATCATTTCTTAATGAGCTAATCATTAGCAATATTGTTTTTTCTGTTTAAGATTCTGGACATTTTATTTTGAACTCTTTAATGTGTTTGCCAACTGTATAATTTTTTCAAATTTTTTTTTGGTTTTCTAAAATGCAATTGCCTGCGGGCTCCAACACTCCCCTTCACATTTTTCTTTAAGGAAATTTTAGTCTAGTTGAATTTTTTGCACAGACTTGAATATTGATAACAAGCAGGTGCCCTCTGTATCATCATTCTTTAATGAGCTTATCATCGTCAGTTGTTTTTCTGTTTAAGTTTCTTGTCGTTTTAGTTTGAACTCTTCAATATGCCTTAATATCGTATAATTTTTTCTACATTTTTTTTTGGTTTACTAAAATGCATTCGCCAGCGGGCGCCAACACTCCCCTTCAATTTTTATTTTAGGAATTTGACTCTAGTTGAATTTTTTGAACAGACTTGTTTATTGATTACCTGCAGGTGCCCTTTGTATTATCATTCTTTAATGAGCTTATCATCGTCAGTTGTTTTTCTGATTAAGATTCTGGTCGTTTTAGTTTGAACTCTTCAATATGCCTTAATATCATATAATTTTTTCTAAATTTTTTTTGGTTTTCTAAAATGCATTTGCCTGCGGTCGCCAACACTCCCCTTCAATTTTTTTTTAGGAATTTGACACTAGTTGAATTTTTTGGACAGACTTGTTTATTGATTACCTGCAGGTGCCCTTTGTATTATCATTCTTTAATGAGCTTATCATCGTCAGTTGTTTTTCTGTTTAAGATTCTGGTCGTTTTAGTTTGAACTCGTCAATATGCCTTAATATCGTATAATTTTTTCTAAATTTTTTTTTGGTTTTCTAAAATGCATTTGCCTGCGGGCGCCAACACTCCCCTTCAATTTTTTTTTTAGGAATTTGACTCAAGTTGAATTTTTTGCACAGATATGTTTATTGCTTACCTTCAGGTGCCCTTTGTTTTATCATACTTTAAAGAGCTTATCATCGTCAGACTTTTATCTGTTTAAGATTCTGGACATTTTAATTTGAGCTCTTTCATTTGTTTTTCGACTGTATAATTTTTTCTACATTTTTTTTTTTGATTTCTAAAATGGACTTGCCTGCGGGCGCCAACACTCCCCTTCAATTTTTTTCCTAGGAATTTGACTCTAGTTAAATTTTTTGCACAGACTTGAATATTGATAACAAGCAGATGCCCTCTGTATCATCATTCTTTAATGAGCAAAATATTGTGGATTGTTTTTTCTGTTTATGAATCTGAATATTGTAGTTTGAACTCTTTAATGTGTTTGCCTACTGTATATTTTTTTCAAATTTTTTTTTTGGTTTTCTAAAATGCAATTGCCTGCGGGCTCCAACACTCCCCTTCAATTTTTTTTTTAGGAATTTGACTCTTGTTGAATTCTTCGTATAGACTTGAATATTGTTAACAAGCAAGTGCCCTCTGTATCATCATTCTTTTATGAGCAAAACATTGTGGATTGTTTTTTCTGTTTATGAATCTGAATATTGTAGTTTGAACTCATTGATATATGTTCTGATTGTATAATTTTTTCTTTTTTTTTATTGGTTTTCTAAAATGCATTTGCCTGCGGGCGCCAACACTCCCCTTCAATTTTTTTTTTAGGAATTTACTCTTGTTGAATTTTGATAACCTGCAGGTGCCCTCTGTATTGAAATTCTTAAACGAGACCTAGGTACCTAATCAATGTGGATTGGTTTTTTCTGTTTATAAATCTGAAGATTGTAGTTTGAACTCATTGATAAGTGTTCTGATTGTATTTTTTTTTCTAAATTTTTTTTTTGTTTTCTAAAATGCAATTGCCTGCGGGCGCCAACTCTCCCCTTCAATTTTTTTTCTAGGAATTTGACTCTAGTTGAATTTTTTGTATAGACTTGAATATTGTTAACAAGCAGGTGCCCTCTGTATCATCATTGGCAATATTGTTTTTTCTGTTTAAGATTCTGGTCGTTTTAGTTTGAACTCTTCAATATGCCTTAATATCGTATAATTTTTTCTAAATTTTTTTTTGGTTTCCTAAAATGCATTTGCCTGCGGGCGCCAACACTCCCCTTCAATTTTTTTTTTAGGAATTTGACTCTAGTTGAATTTTTTGGACAGACTTGTTTATTGATTACCTGCAGGTGCCCTTTGTATTATCATTCTTTAATGAGCTTATCATCGTCAGTTGTTTTTCTGTTTAAGATTCTGGTCGTTTTAGTTTGAACCTACACTGGTTGTTTTTTCTGTTTATGAATCTGAATCGTTTTAGTTTGAACCCACAATGGTTGTTTTTTCTGTTTATGAATCTAAATCGTTTTAGTTTGAACCCACAATGGTTGTTTTTTCTGTTTATGAATCTGAAGATTGTAGTTTGAACTCATTGATATGTGTTCTGATTGTATAATTTTTTCTAAATTTTTTTTTGGTTTTCTAAAATGCATTTGCCTGCGGGCGCCAACACTCCCCTTCAATTTTTCTTTTAGGAATTTAACTAGTTGAATTTTTTGAAAAGACTTGAATATTGTTAACCAGCAGGTCCCCCCTGTATTATCATTCTTCAATGAGCTAATCATTGTGAATTGTTTTTTCTCCAAATTGATGATTTGAATTTCTCCAATTTTCTTAGTAATTTTATATTTTTCTCTAGAATGTTCTATATTAGAGTATAGTTTTACCATTTAGAATTCTTGTCAATCTTGCTGTGAGTGGCGCTCATTCAGTTTCTATTGTTATCAGTATTATGTTTATTCTATAATAATATTAGCTAACTAGCTAAGAAAATAAATATTATGCTGTATATTATACATATATGTTATTACACAGAGCCCACTATAGGGCATAATATATCATAAATAGAAATAAAGTATTTGTAACGTGTTCAATACGAGTACCTATACTTGATAATATAGAATGTTATATAATATGACAATTGGATATTAAATATTAATTTTAATGTAAGACACTAATTATTACATAAACTTTGAACGTTTTTCTACACCATTTTAAGTGACTAAAAATAAAAATTTCTTAAAAATTAAAATATTTATAAGTGTTAGGAACTAGGTAATAAATTACTTGTCCAAAATTGGATTTTTATAGATCAAATACTCATAATAATTCAAGTAATATTAATAATGGATATTTCTTTTGTTTTTCACGGTGCTTTTGAAAACTACTGGGAAATTTTTACTTTTGACCCCCAAAGTACAAACCAGATTGATTCAATTTCCTGTCAGAAAAGATGAAAAGGTACTGTTGAAGAAAATCCAAGCATTTTTACTGTCCTAAGTAGGTAATAGGTTTATGGATACATATTGATATAGTATAAAAATATGATGTGCTAATGTTTAATCATTGTCGTTATTATAGACTTTGGAACCAAAAAATAAAATTGATAAAAGAAACGTTTGTTTGGTCATTGGGTAATATTATCGTTTCCTGTATTAAATGTAAACAAAGTCGCTCTGCTGTACAGTAGTATACAAGTGGATCGCTGTAATGGATGGTGTTAAATTTGAATTCAATGATATAATATCAGTGTACAAGATAAACGATTTTGAGCGAAAACGGTCAGTCAGCCTATAATATTACTAAGTATATTTGATGATATTATTGTGAACATAAGCGTGTTCACGGGAGGTGTAGGAGGTATAGGACATATTATATACTTATCTATGGTATTAAAAAAAAATTGACCTATAATAAATTACAAAATAATCATATCACAATATCCATTAGGTACTTATAACGCGTTATGCACCAACAACAAACCCTGATACTATCATAGATATATAGTAGTATACTTTAGAAGTTTCAATTACCCAAGGATAATATTATACAATCACAACAAAATAAATAAAATAGTTAGGTATTCTAGGTTTTTTTTTATGTAATTTCATCTAAATTTGAACTTAAAATGACTATAAAAATAAACTGTGCTTATGTATTTTAAATTTTTTAGATTTTTGGTAACAGAATAAACTACTTACGTGGAATCTTGTTTTAAATTTTCAATCCTTAAATATAAAAGTTGAACATTTTATAAATTTAAAATTTTTATCTACAAAATATTATTCAATTTTAAATTTGATAAATTTTGCCAACATGCTTATAAAAAAAAAACTGTGCCTAAGTATTTTTAATAATTTTCAACTGATATTGTAACAATATATCAGGAGCCTTGTATTACTTTTTGACCCAACAGATAAAACTTTATTGATATTTATAGAATAAAAAACTAAACTGAAAATGTCCGTAAACAGCTCAAAAAGAGTCAAAATATTTTCAAAATTGTATGGTATATAGGAAATGCTAATATAAACATTTAGTGAAATTTTCATGTATCTACAGTTATTCGTTTTTGAATTACAACAAAATAAAGAAATCGCTACAATGCTACATGATAAATCGAGTTAATATCCAATGTTGTAAACATTTGAATTTCAAACGCTCATAAAAATTTAAATTGACTTTTTATTTATTTTTTTTTGATAAAGGTAGATAATCTTAGAAGGAATCTTGTATTAAATTTTAAAATCTTAGATATAAACAGAAAACATTTTATGAATTCTTAACTCAAAATAATTTGCTAATTTTCGTGATTTCTCCATAATATACTGTCAAGATTTGAACTTTAAATGCTTATAAAAAAAACTGTGACTAAGGATTTTTAATATTTTTCAAATGTCAATGTACCAATATAGTAGGAGCCTTGTATTAAATTTTCAAGTATTTTTACTCAACAAATAAATTTTTATTGATATTTTTAGAAAAAATGGAAAATGGAAATATCCCTAAACAGTTCAAAATAAATATAAAGATTTTGAAAATGTTATCGTGTATAGAAAATGCAAATATAAACAACCAGTGAAAGTTTCATGTATCTACGGTAATTTGTTTTAAAGTTACACCGAAAACCAAATTCAATTTTGTGAAAAATCGATTTTGCTTAAAAATTCCCGTTTTTCATTAATTTTTCTTTTGTTTTTCTTGGCGCTTTTGAAAAGTACTTTGAATTTTAAATTTTAACTTCCCTCCCTAATGCACTAACGATATTCATTTTCCAATCGAACAAAATAATGAAGTTGAAAATCGAAGCATTATTTCGACTAGGTACTTATCGTGTACACAGACACAAATGGAATAAATGAAAAATAAAAAGAAACACATCATTGTAAAATCAATACATTCATCGTTCCACTCAGAATCTAAAAATAATAAAAAATAAGACTACATTTACTTCCTACTCATTTGAAAGTTCGTTCCTATATAATACAACTTTTAGGTCTTAACCTCACTCTCAACAGCCTCAACCCAGAACCAAAACCAAATCACATGCAGAAGCCACCAATAACCAAAATAAAATCACGGAGCAAATATCAAATACCTTTTCAAAACTCATATCCAATTTAAGCTCCATTAATCCATTAATTTCCCTCCTTACCTAAGTCTTAAACACACTAATAGCTAAAGACATTATCTCCCCATAATACTATCGCACACTGTTTCATAATACCTACATAATCTTATCTTTTCTTAGACCTATCCTCATTAGTTTTATCTCAAATATTAATAGAAACTATTAACTATCACTATATATTGCTAATTTAGAATTTATATTTAATTAATACTATTATATTTATTTTAACCGTATCATTATTATAATTAATATATTAATTGTATAGCACCTGGTGTGCTGTGAAACATTTTTAGAGAATAAAAAAAAAAAAAAAAAAAAAGTCTTAAAAAAATATTGAGTAGTAAGTCATGAAAAAATAAATAAATGGACCCCAACAATTTGCATCTCTAAATATAAATTTATAACCCAGGTTGGTATAGGTTATTTTAATATCTATCTTAGTCCGTGATTAAAATACACTTTCTTCTAAATTATTTTTGTAGTGCTTTCTAACGGTGCTTTACTGCTGTTAGTAATCAAAGTTCATACCTTCGTAACCTAATGTTGTAAACAATATTTAGTACTTGCATAAAAGCACTCATCTATACTCTGTTCGGAATAAGAACTGGTTTTCCACATGCAACTTTGTCATAGTTGTAAACATATAGTTATAGTCATGAGCCCGACCTGTTTTGGTCCACCGCTGTGGACATTTCTTATTCTGAACAAAGTATATACTAAAGTGAAAATATACCACACTGGCACACTTGTTTTAATAATAAGAACGATTCCAGTGTATCATTTTTTTAGTGTAAAATATACATAATGTTAGATAAAACTATAAAAGAACAATACCATCAAATATGTAGTACAAAACGTTAGTAAATTTAAGATATATTATTCATTTCAGTACACTGTGCACAACATGAACACCAACAATAATACTAGTATATTACAATAATTCATTTTTCATACTGTGTAAAAGAACATTCTGAAACACTTCTATTATTATTTTTTCAAAACTTAGCTGACATAACTCTATTCAATTGAACACATTGTCTGAGAATTATATCATCGATTGTCTTGTACACAATTGAAAATCATGAAGTTTATTCAGAAGTAATCAAGAGTTATTAATGCAAAGAGCAATAACATTCAAAAGTTAAACTATATGTTCATAGAAATTATAATCAACAATAGAACTATTCCTCAAGTTTTTCAATAAACAACATAATTTCCTAAGAATCAAGTGAGACAGGTTATTATTTTTAAATGCATAAATTTAAGAACAAATAATAGCTTTTTCTTGTTTTAATCGCTGATATTTTTAATTTTTTTAATTTTTTTGTTTGACACGACTAATGATTTTCTTTTAACAGGTGTTTTTCCAGTAGGTGTCTTCGGGCTAAAATTGTCATCCAAGTGGTTATTTTTAACACTGAAATGTAAAAAATATATATATTAATTAAGCTGAACATAATATAAATATTGTATTTATAAAATTACTTTATCTTGGAAGTATTAATTTTTTGAATAGCTTGCCGAAGTTTATTCCAGTTCTTACGACCCACTTGATTGAATCTGC
>CARXXK010000005.1:22348176-22360729 GCA_949089665.1 Macrosiphum euphorbiae | reverse complement strand
AAAACATATCAAGCTATATAATATCTTAGACTCAATAATCCCAAATTTTCACAGGTCTCAAGTCTTTAAAAAAAAGCCTAGACTATAGTAGCCCCTAGCTAACAGATAAAAAATTGCATTTATATTAATAATTAATTATTACACAATATACATTAAACATCTATTTTATATAGATTAAGCAATCTGAGTGGCTTACAAACACACAGCATGTTTGTTGTAAAATGGTCGGTTGGGTCACATTTATTCTCTGATCACATTTTCTATCAAAAATAAAACTGTGCCAACTGCATTTATATCACCTATCAGAAACACTGTACGACTTAAAGAATGTTTTAAATTAATTTTTATTTTTCTTATACATTGTATAGTCTTTATATTAGAAATTTACTAAGTGCATATATATTCGATGAGGATATTATCGAAGGGACTTAGGTTTTTTTTGGGGAGGGGGGGCTGGAGAGGCGTCTAATAGTCATCTAAGCCCCATTATTTCCGGCAACGACTTTAAACCAAACTAACTACTCCACGTTCAATATTCCTTATCGATGATTCGGCCCGACTCAATTATTCTTCAACGACGTCAATATAATGGATAATGTCAATTTGCCAATATTTATTGTGCTATGAAAACGTTTCACATATCGACACGTCTTAGACCGTTCAGTATAAATAGGCTGCATATTAAATTAAATCGTTATACACAGTATAATAACATCATAAACATTTCTCGGGGGTATAATATATAATATATATATATATGGACGTATATACACGGCTCGAACACAATGTTTTAATGAGTCGAGGAATCGATAGACGACGGGAATATTATAATAATTTATCTTACTTAATTCTTCGTCAGACTAGCTCGCGTTTACTTCCGCTTCGGTTTTACAGTATTCCGGTTACATTTTTAACGACTGCAGCCTGCTGCAAAACCCCTTTCTGTCATTTTACGTAATATTATTATCTAATTTTACTGCAGCGCGCGTCTTTATAAAACATATATATATATGTATTATAATATTATATGTACGCGCACAGGTAATCTGACAAAATATCGTACACATAACGACGTTCATTAGTCCCGAAAACTAATTATCCACACTATTTACCGACGGCACAGAACGGAGACGTCGTCGGAGTTTATTATATTATTATTTTCTTTCATCATTCCCGGGCTCTTAAATTTAAGTCACGTGCGTCATACATCCTAATACTTCCCATATATATTCCGTACAAACTCAGACACACACACACACTTATATATAGGTATAACGATGTTATTATCGCGTAATAAACGTCTGCCCGCCTGCAGCTAACGCGCATCTAAACGTATTAATTATTGTATTGTATTAAACGGAACTTTATCCAATATAAAGTCTACGCGAGTTTTGAAGTCGGGCAAAGCTATTAGTGAACCACGGTATACGGTTGTACAATATATACGTTTTATTATTATTATTATTTTTTTTTTTTACTCGACTCGTGATTCCGTCTTATTTAATATGTTTTTAAAGCGTTAACGTTAATAATAAATAAAAGTTTAACGCAGAGAAAGAGGGAATTCGATTAAAAAAGTTTATATTTTTTTTTTTAAAAATCCATCGAATAACCGTTTCATAAATGTCTAAGATATTTTATAAATCCTTTTGCTGTAATTTAATTTTCTATCAAGTGTTATAAATTACGGGATTCAACGCTTCATAATAGATTATGAGCTTAAAAGTTCGTTATTGTGTTCCGTAGTCTCTTTTTAATACTATACTATACAAACAAATGTACGCTGTAATACTATTATATAAGTATACTATATATAATATATATACATAATATTGTTCATTGACTAAAATATATGACGCTGGACTGCAGCCGACCGTCATTAAATAATATAATGACTACTGAAAAATAATAGAAACGATTAAAACTACGCTGCAGTGACTTAGGAGTTTCAATAAAACAATATAATAACGTATATAATATAGGTGAAACGTAAACCTTTAATTTTATTATTCTAATTATTCGAGTGTGATCATATAGTGACGTGCGAAGGTATATTATCCCCCCCCCCCGAGGGGCCTTTTACAGCCTTTCATTACGCCACTGAGTGTGATTGGCGATGATGGATATATTTCTTTTTGAGCGACGTGTGTGGCAATATCAGTGTATATTTATATTATATTTTAGCAAATAATTTTGCCGATGATAATGCTAGAGCTAAACGAAATTTGTTTGACTTAAATTTATAGAAAAAAAAAAAGAAAAAACATAAGTTATGTGTTCATATTAAATATAAATTATAATTACATAATGTTTATTATGACGACATCGTGGGCATGCCGAAGGGGTCTTGGGGTTTATCCGCCCACCAAACTGTCAGCTGGCTATTGTCGTTGTTATTATTATTATTATTTTTTTTTTTTATGAAGCAATCGCTTATAAGTTAAATATTTTATACTCAAATATAAGCCTCCCCTAACGAAAAAAAAAAGAGAAAAATGAGATTCTTGGCACGTCCCTGCAGTACGTAATTATTATAATTTCAAAATGAAATGCTGAGTTATTTCGTGTAATCTAAAATGAAACAGTAGCATTTCATTGAAATAAATTGTTTTAACTGTACAATTATTTGGGATTTTGTATGATGAACGGTTAAGTAAATTAATCTAGGTACCTATTTAATTTGGGATTTCGATAATACAAGTAAATAGCTTATAAGTATAACTGATTACAGAGTTCAAATAAAACGCATGAATTCAAAATTAAATTCCTACCTATCATCCAATTTAATATTTGTATATTATAGAATACAGCTTGCAGCACAGTCAACGATAGATTTCAGTTTTGAAATTACATTACAATAATATTCGATTTTCTCAATAAAATTTACGTTTTGTTTTTAAGTTTTATAGTTTTTAAATTAATATTTGCTTATCACGATTTTATGAGTTCCTATTTATGATCATTTCACTAAAAAAATAGTCGTTTTCTAACTTCATAATAATACAATTTTGGTGGTAATGAAAATATTATATACTCTGGGAATAGTGTTTGTACTTTTACGTTATTAATTTAATAGGAAATACTTTTTGACTGGATAATTAATTTGTCTGAGTTCTTATAATATACGGTTTTCATTTTTAAGTAAGTACAATTAGTCACGCAATTGAATACATTTAATTTTAAAACCGTTATTTGTTTGAACTTTGAATACATACATTTAAAAGCAATATGTGTCTCTGTGTATAGATACCATTATTAGGAGGTATACCTATTACCTACGGTGCTATTGAAGGGCGTATATTTTTTTTATAAAATGGTTCACACCACAGTAGTAGATATACATATTTACCAAAATAAAGGATGCCTCTGGAAAATCGACGAAAGAATATTACAATATTTCGCGTATAAAATATCTACAGTAGTGCGTTGATAATATTATAATAACATTTCACAAGTATCAATGGTCTAAAAATGTCTTGATATTTAAATTGACAAATTTACATGAATATAGTGACAAAAGGCTTAAAGCACATTCTAAATAAATAAAAAAAAACAACCCACCATTATTATATCAAAAATACATTTAAAAAAAAAAAATACAGTTGACTCAACGAAAAGAAAATGAGGTTGTTGTAAAACAGCTGATGTGCGATTTTCCAGTATTAAGTTTTTATAAAGCTTCAAATACTCTGGAGATCATCTATATACCCTACACCGTGTAAATGCTTAATCCCGTTTTGAGCCAATGGCGTATTATCAAACACACTGATGATGTGATAGAAATAAAATTACTAAGAACACAACGAAATTCCAACAAAGTCTAATCGATGAGTTTTATTTTTTTTTTTTCTCAACGTTTTAGTTTGTCGATTGGTGATTAAAAAAGTTACCATTAAAACAGACGTTAGTGTTAATGTTATTATATAATACAGTGAAACTTCCATTTAACAACCTTTTCTGTTTCACGAAATTATTTTGAGAACTAAAAAAAATTAGAACCAAATTTGTTTAATTTTATTCAACGAATTGATCTATAATCCGAATTTTCTTGCTGCCAATATCGGACGATGATGGACGATTTTTCCGTAATATATGAATGTATAATACAATTTTTCCGATTGTTTAAAATTTATGGATTATTAATAATTGAATAGAAATTAAGGAATTTTTTTACCTACACACTTTTAAGGCTCACAAGCAATATTACTAACAATATAATATATATCATTATACAATAATTTCATAATAAAATACTCGTAAAATAGTATATCTCTATAACATAAATTACATATTTTATTGTAGGAAACGTTATAAAAAAAAAATGTTTACAGAATCTGCGAGACTGTCTCTAACGAGTTGAATTCAATATTTACCACGTAGAATCTTTTTTTTTTTTTTATTTAAGCCCCGGCGTAGTAAAATATTTCACAAAAAGACGTCGTTTACGAAGTCTTAACGTTCTCTGTAATCTCAACATCACCAGGAAACGCATTATGTACCTGTTATTCGCGTCCGGCCATCCACACGAGGGGGTTGTTTTGAATTTATTCCCGATCGCGCACTGCAGATAATAATTTTTTATTAACGTTCGCGATGTACTCGGTTCCACTTGACTACTGAAATATATAATGTGAATTTTTTAGCGATTGCAGTTATAAATCGCCAGTTCTACAAGACAGAAATCTATATAGCTTTATAGGTTTTTATTTTTAACATGTCAAAATTGGTGGTTTAAATATTGTAATATTATCTTTAATAAATCAATATCGGCGTGACGGTCTTAATGAGTGTATAGAACCAGATCTTTTGTCGTAGGTACCTACTGAGAGTAGGTATTACCATAAAATCCTGTTCATTATAACCTAACTTTAGATCTCTTCTTTTGGCCACGCTTTTGTCTGTAACAATATATAAAGAAATCCGTTGAAAACTTTGTCGACAAAAAGAAAATCACCGATCTTGTCTTTAATCATATTTGATACAAAAACTTAAGTTGCTCACTCTTGTGACGGCAGCTCAACGCACATATTATAATAATTTATGTCGTACCTTTATAACTCTGGTAATTAATATCGTTATTGTCGCTTAAATTAGTTTTATTTTTTAATTAAAATATTAATATTTAAGATTATCGTACAGTACATCAGTAATTGACGTTCTAATTCTAATGGTTCCCTGTAAAATAATAATCATTACTACATTCAGCATAATGTTATTATTATTATTATTCGAGTAAACGTTACAAAGATGACTCGAGATTTCTGATTTACAAGCCTAAGGGGCCTATAGCTAAAACGCCTAAAACTCTCACATCATAAGGAAGCCGTAGGAAGTCTTGGTATAAGCAACTTAATTAAACAAAGTGGTCGACTATTTTAATGTATGGGTGTAGATAACTTATGTGATCTTACAAATGATTATAATTATGCAGAAATACGTCAATGTAGTCCTTCAGTATAGCATTCAAATTTAACCATCAATATATTCAAATACAATTTATAGTATGTAGAGGTATGTTTAATCAACTTTTCCGAATGACATTATTTGTTCTTATTTATATATTTTTAACTTGTGTTGTGGAACTCAGTCGTCGGCTGAAAATAATGGTTTGAATTTCTTAAATTTATTTTATTATTTTTGCCCATTGTTTTAAAATTATATACCTTATAACCTATATAGTCATAAGTCATAACATATTAAGTAATTACCTACGCTTAAGTAATAATTCTTAAAAAAGGTGGGTAAGTGGATGTCGCTCTGCTGTACAGTAGGTTACAAGTGGGTCACTGTATAATGGATGCTATTAAATTTGAATTCAATGATACAATATCATTGTATAAGAAAAACGATTCTGAGCAAAGACGGTATGTCAGTCTAGGTTTAAGACAAATTATATACATATATATGGTATTAAAAAAAATTGACCTATAATAAATTCCAAATTAATCATATCACATTATCACAATATCCATTAGGTACTTATAACACGTTATACATAAACATCAATAACAAACCCTGATACTATCATAGATATATAATAGTACACTTTAGAAGTTTCAAGTAGGTACCCACGAATAAAATTATATAATCACAACAAAATAACTAGGTTTTTTAATATGTAATTTCGTTAAAATTTTAACATAAAATGACTATAAAAATAAACTGTGATTGTATATTTTTTAGATTTTTCTTTAAGAGAATTAACTACTTATGTGGAATCTTGTTTTTAATTTACAGTCCTTAGCTATAAAAACTGAACATTTTATAGTTTATTAATTACGATGGATAATAATTTTCGAGATTTTGAAAAATTCTGTCAAAATTCGATGTTTAAATGCTTATAAAAAAAAATTATGCCTATGTATTTTTAATATTTTTCAACTAATATTGTAACAATATATCAGGAGCCTTGTATTACATTTTTACACTTTTTGGCACAACAGATAAAACTTTATTGATATTCATAGAAAAAAAAAATTGAAAGCTGTAAATGTCCGTAAACAGCTCAAAAGAGTCAAAATATTTTCGAAATCGTATGGTGTATAGGAAATGCTAATATAAAACTTCAGTGAAATTTGCATGTATCTATAGTTATTCGTTTATGAATAACAACAAAATAAGGAAATCGCGACATGAGAAATCGACCTGAACATCCAATGTTGTAAAATTTGAATTTCAAACTCTCATAAAAATTTAATTTGACTGTCCGGTAGAGATTTTTTATTGATAAAGGTAGACAAACTTATGAGTAATATTGTATTACATTTTCAAATCTTAGTTATAAAAAGGAAAATTTTTACGAATTCTTAACTCAAAATAATTTGCTAATTTTCGTAATTTTTCCATATTTTGTCAATTTTTGAACTTTAAATGCTTATAAAAAAAACTGTAACTAACGATTTTTAATATTTTTCATCTGCCTTTGAAACAATATACTAGGAGCCTTTTATTGAATTTTCAAGTTATTTTAACCAACAAATAAAATTTTATTGATATTTCTAAAAAAAAAACTAAAAAAAAATGAAAAATGAAAATGTCCCTGAACAGTTCAAAATAAATCAAAATATTTTTAAAATGTTATCGTGTATAGAAAATGCAAATATAAACAACCAGTGAAAACTTCATGTATCTACGGTCATTTGTTTTAAAATCACACCAAAAACCAAATTCAATTTTCTGAAAAATCGATTTTGCTTTAAAATTCCCGTTTTTCCTTAATTTTCTTTTGTTTTTCTTGGCGCTTTTGAAAAGTACTAGGTATTTTAAATTTTGACCTACCCATTGCACCAACGATATTCACTTTGCAATCGAACTAGGTACTGAAGTCGAAAATCGAAGCATTATTTCGACTACTTATCGTGTACACAGACACAAAAAAAAAACACATCATTGTAAAATCAATAGATTCATCGTTCCACTCAGAATCTAACACTATTCAAAATGATAGAAAGATAGAAAGATGATTCACAGGGCCAATGCAGGTTATAAATGTTAGAGTTTTTTAAAGTATTTCTACTACACTTAAATACAATAAAAAAAAAAAAAATGAAGCGGAGAGTTGGCGCCCGCAGGCAAATGCGTTTTAGAAAAAAAAAAAAATTAGAAAATAAACAATAGGACCACACATGAAAGAATTCAAACAAAATGTCCAGATTCTTAAACAGATAAAACTATTTAAAATAATTAGTGCAGGTTATCAATGTTCACATCTAAACAAAATATTTAACTAGAGTTAAATAACTAAAAAAAAAAATTGAAGGGGGATGTTGGCGCCCGCAGGCAAATGCGTTTTAGAAAACAAAAAAAAAAAAATAGAAATTAAACAATAGGACCACACATTAAAGTGTTCAAACTAAAATATCCAGATTCTTAAATAGATAACACTATTTAAAATAATTAGTGCAGGTTATCAATGTTCACATCTTAACAAAAAATTTAACTTAGGTTAAATAACTAAAAAAAAAACTTGAAGGGGGATGTTGGCGCCCGCAGGCAAATGCGTTTTAGAAACAAAAAAAAAAAATTAGAAATTAAACAATAGGACCACACATGAAAGAGTTCAAACTAAAATGTCCAGAAACTTAACAGAAAAAACTATTCAAAATGATAAGATCATTAAAGAAAGATGATTCATAGGGTCAATGCAGGTTATCAACATTCAAGTCTAAACAAAATATTTAACTAGAGTTAAATAACTAAAAAAAAAAAATTGAAGGGGGGTGTTGGCGCCCGAAGGCAAATGCGTTTTAGAAAACAAAAAAAAAAATTAGAAGAAATTAAACAATAGGACCACACATTAAAGTGTTCAAACTAAAATATCCAGATTCTTAAATAGATAACACTATTTAAAATAATTAGTGCAGGTTATCAATGTTCACATCTTAACAAAAAATTTAACTTAGGTGAAATAACTAAAAAAAAAAACTTGAAGGGGGATGTTGGCGCCCGCAGGCAAATGCATTTTAGAAAACAAAAAAAAAAATTAGAAATTAAACAATAGGACCACACATGAAAGAGTTCAAACAAAAATGTCCAGAAACTTAACCGAAAAAACTATTCAAAATGATAAGATCATTAAAGAAAGATAATTCATAGGGCCAATGCAGGTTATCAATGTTCACATCTTAACAAAAAATTTAACTAGAGTTAAATAACAAAAAAAAAAACTTGAACGGGGATGTTGGCGCCCGCAGGCAAATGCATTTTAGAAAACAAAAAAAAAAAATTAGAAATTAAACAATAGGACCACACATGAAAGAGTTCAAACAAAAATGTCCAGAAACTTAACCGAAAAAACTATTCAAAATGATAAGATCATTAAAGAAAGATAATTCATAGGGCCAATGCAGGTTATCAATGTTCACATCTTAACAAAAAATTTAACTAGAGTTAAATAACTAAAAAAAAAACTTGAAGGGGGATGTTGGCGCCCGCAGGCAAATGCGTTTTAGAAACAAAAAAAAAAAAATTAGAAATTAAACAATAGGACCACACATGAAAGAGTTCAAACTAAAATGTCCAGAAACTTAAGAGAAAAACTATTCAAAATGATAAGATCATTAAAGAAAGATAATTCATAGGGCCAATGCAGGTTATCAACATTCAAGTCTAAACAAAATATTTAACTAGAGTTAAATAACTAAAAAAAAAAATTGAAGGGGGTGTTGGCGCCCGAAGGCAAATGCGTTTTAGAAAACAAAAAAAAAAATTAGAAGAAATTAAACAATAGGACCACACATTAAAGTGTTCAAACTAAAATATCCAGATTCTTAAATAGATAACACTATTTAAAATAATTAGTGCAGGTTATCAATGTTCACATCTTAACAAAAAATTTAACTAGAGTTAAATAACTAAAAAAAAAAATTGAAGGGGGGTGTTGGCGCCCTCAGGCAAATCCGTTTGAGAAAACAAAAAAAAACATTAGAAAAAATTTAACAATAGGACCACACATTAAAGAGTCAAATTATAAAATGTCCAGAATCTTAAACAGATAACACAAAACAAAAAAAAAATTAGAAGAAATTAAACAATAGGACCAAACATTTAAGAGTTCAAACAAAAAGGTTCAGAAACTTAACAGAAAAAACTATTCAAAATGATAAGATCATTAAAGAAAGATGATTCATAGGGTCAATGCAGGTTATCAACATTCAAGTCTAAACAAAATATTTAACTAGAGTTAAATAACTAAAAAAAAAAATTGAAGGGGGGTGTTGGCGCCCGAAGGCAAATGCGTTTTAGAAAACAAAAAAAAAAAAATTAGAAGAAATTAAACAATAGGACCACACATTAAAGTGTTCAAACTAAAATATCCAGATTCTTAAATAGATAACACTATTTAAAATAATTAGTGCAGGTTATCAATGTTCACATCTTAACAAAAAATTTAACTAGAGTTAAATAACTAAAAAAAAAATTTGAAGGGGGGTGTTGGCGCCCGAAGGCAAATCCGTTTGAGAAAACAAAAAAAAAATTAGAAGAAATTAAACAATATTACTACACATTAAAGAATTCAAATGAAAATGCCCAGATTCTTAAACAGATAACACCAAACAAAAAAAAAATAGAAGAAATTATTGAGCTTTTTATATAAGCTATTATTGATATGTAGGTACTTCTTTTGAGTAGATAATTCGTTCAATGATATTTAAATATTTTCACCGATAATCAAGTACGATGACTTGTAGGTAACTAGAGACTGAGTGAATAAGAATTAGGAAGTGTATGATGTGGCGAAGATAAGGAAAGAGGTCAACAGGATTTCAGAATGTTTAGCTTATGAAAGGGAAATGCGAAAAGGAAATGTAATTTTAGGTTAGGTTAGCGAAGTGTGTGTAGCAGATATGAGAATATTAAGTTAGGTGTTGAGGTACAAAGGAAGATAGAATAGGAAATTTATTAATTAAAGGTTGTGTAGTGTTGTGTTGTGGCATATATTGTAGTGAAAACAAGAGAGAACAGGTTTAGGTGGCTCCGTGACTGTATGATAAAATATAGTGAGAGTGGCTATAGAAGTTAGAGTCTGAAGGAAAGATGGATAGACAGAATACCGATCATATGGAGGTGTGGGATGAGAGTGGTTGAACCTGAACAGTTGTGAGAGAAGGGGGAAGAAAAAGGGTGAAGGTAGAATAGTTATGTTAACAATGCCGAATACGTAGTAAAGGATCTTGAATAGCAAAGGTCACTTGACTCTTTGGCTGAAAGTACCGTTATGAGTTGATATAGGTTACAACCTTGACTTATGGGATAGAATAAAAAAGATCGGTTGCCGGTTGGGATGTCAGCGCCATAGATATATACAACAACTAGATAGCCGTCTCCTTTTTGTCATCGAAGTCGACCCCCCATTTACAAAGCAGGCAATGTTTACAAAATAATATTATCATAGTACATATGTGTATAAATAAATGTAAACATTGCCTGCTTTATAAATGGCGGCCGATTTCAACATTGGTCACAACTGTAATATAGAGACGGCTACCTATCTAGTTGTTGTATATATCTATGGCGATGACATCCCAACCGGGAATTCGGGGGAGGGGGGGGACAAAAGGAGCAGTTGCTCCAAGCGGCAGGGATGGCCAAATAATTGGCAGGAATACGATTGAGAACGGTCATTATTGGCGATACCTTTCTTAGACCCTTTTGACTATTACGATTGAGAACGCTCAGTTTTTATTTTTCCGCCCAACGTTGCCAAACTTTGCCATATAATAATCGGCTATGGCTATAGCCTATATAAATATATATGACTCTTAGCACTGCTCACACACTATGTAGCAGGAATAAACGTCTTTAAAACTCAATACTATTCAACAGGGTACTGTTCAAAAGGCATCAAAAGCAGATGAAGAAAAAATTTCAAAAACAATACAGTCTTATATTAACTACTGTCAAAAAAAATCTTCTGAAGGATTCGTAAAATATTTAACACATATGGGAAATTTATATAGGGAAATTAAATTGTAAATTATTTTTAAATGTTCGTATTATTGGTAGGTACCAATAATACAATTTTTTTAAAAATTATGACATTTTTAAAATTTATAATTTTTAATTATTTTATTCAATGTTTTATTTCATTTTTATTTTGACTTGAATATAGTTCGGCAACGTTGCACTTAATTTCGTTCTCAATAGTACTGTTTTATTGGGTCAGCGGTTATTTCATTGTTCCATTTCGAGTGATCTCAATCGTACGCTAAAAAAGGTCGAACGTTCTCAATCGTATTACAGCCAAATAATTAAGAGTGGCAAAAAAATGTCGTTTGTAATAAAATAAAAATAAAATATTTAGTAGAATAAATATTAATTTTTTTTTACGAATTTGCGATGTCAATATTGTCAGAATATCTAAAATCGTAATGGAATCTTATATTAGAACTTATAGGTCTACTTATTTTAAGAGAACGCTGTTTGTGGACCTTGTTTTCGTAATAACATAGTACCTGCGTACTATTGAACTATTTTAATATTATCATTTTTCATCTCTACATAATATATTGACATGTTATAGCCGCCGGGGCACCGAACTGCCAGAATTATAAGATATTGCCACCTACCATTATATTGCAGTACTGACTACTGAGACTCAGTAGCTTGTTATTCGATTATAATATCTATTATATTCCTATATATTTGTATCTTTACTATTTACTTGTACAAGAAATAACGAAGGTTTTGAACCTGGTTAAATTTTTTGGATAATGTTAGTGTTATATAATTATTAAAATTTTAGACATAGTACCTATACCTACTTCCTTAGTCGTTTATCATTACAATAATTCATAGGTATAGGTATAGAATATACCATATAAGAGACATGAGTTTGAAATTAATAATGAAACGTAGACATATTGTTTATGTAATAATTTATTAATTTGTATAAATTGTATCTGGTATTCTGGTTCATGTGTTTAAATATATTGTAAAATACAATACCTGCCTAAGTGTAGCATGCGTATATAACTAATGAGTAGATATAGTTTTTTTGTAAGTATATTGTATAATGTTTGTTAGAGTGTAGCGATACATTTTTTTTTTGGTT